>CM033795.1:38810503-38835503 GCA_019656835.1 Rhododendron ovatum
AAATTTCCAAAATGAACGTGTTCTTAGTAATTGTAGTCCAAAACTGGACCATAATACCCTTCAACAAGATCCTCGAATCCATTGCATCCTCCACACGCATCGCCGATTCTGAACAGGAAAATGGGCACACCACGACGCAAGAGAGACTAAAACAGAGTTCCTCTAAAAAAGTTTCAAAAATCGATCTCCAGCTTTAAAGCTTTAACTTTTGACTTCTGGCACTTAGTTGGCTGCAATTCAACTACATGTGGAACCGGTAATTTTCAGTCTATAAAGTAAAAAATTACGACAAAAAATGTTTTATTAAAAACAAAAAATACCAAGAAGCTGGTATTTTAGTCTTGGGTTTTGTCCAACTTTTTCGCTTTCGGTCGATGCGTTTATACTTTTATGGCCGCTGAGACAAATAATCTCAAAAATTATGACGAAAAGTTATAAAAAAAAAAAATACTCAATACTAGTACACACAATCGCATTACACATGGAGTCCACGCACTGTATACATTATGTGTGAAGCCTAAATCACTGTTCAATGCGAGCGTGCGGGTGCGAGTGCCTTTCCCTTCAATACTCTACTCTTGGGCATGGATGTGCTAGTACCCAGATTCCACTTTGGGACTTAATTAGGAAAAAAAGTTGGAACCTATAAGTGAAAACCACAATGTGGACCTTCGCTTCCGCTCTTAATTAGAAAAAAAAAAAGCTCAAACCTAAGTCGCATAGTATTTCGATAGGACCTTAGCTTCCGCACTTAATATTCGCTTTTTGCTGCGGCTCTCAATCATCTCTTTTGGCAATCTGTATATAATGCGGGACGTTTCTAGAGCTTGCAAATCTATAAAGTATTGAAATGGCTCTAGCTACCTCATGAAGACACACGCACAAAAAAAAATTGCCTCTACCATTCCACTTCTGAGCTCACATTATTTTACTATTAGTTATACATTTGTGCTAACAGCCTAAGCAGTAAGCTGCTAGACTCCAACATGGGAAAGAAGCCGGGGAAGAAGCACCCAAATAACATGGTTACAGAGTGGCACTGGCAGCAGCAGTAGTATTTCATCCCCTAGTGTTCTCTCTCTCTTCCTCCTCGCATTCCTCCCTCCCTCTCTTGGCTTTCTCTCACCTACCCATCTTCAGAACAGAGAGAGAGAGAGAGAGAGAGAGAGAGAGAGAGAGAGAATGGAGAACTCAGTCTCCAAGCTGTTCATTCTTATTCTGAGCACAGCTCTGTTACTGGGAACTGAGCTAGTCCAGTGCACCGTGACCTACGATAACAAGGCTATCATCATCAATGGGCAAAGAAGAATCCTCATCTCTGGCTCCATACATTACCCCAGAAGTACCCCTGATGTACCATTCCAACAAAATCAACTTCTTCTTTTTTTGTTTCTCATTTTTGCAAATATTGAGCAAATAAATTCTTTTCTCATGTACTAGTTGTTAATGGTGAAATGGGTATTTTGCAGATGTGGGAAGATCTTATGCAAAAGGCTAAAGATGGGGGTATAGACGTTATAGATACCTATGTGTTTTGGAGTGGCCATGAACCTTCCCTTGGCAATGTGGGTCTCTCCATTTTCTCTTCCTTTTTGCGCTCATTTTACTTCAGTAATGTCACAGCATTCTAATTTGTTAGCATTTAACTTGTTCAGTACAATTTTGAGGGACGCTACGACCTCGTACATTTCGTGAAGACGGCGCAGAAACTTGGGCTCTATGTGATGCTCCGCATTGGGCCTTACGTTTGTGCAGAATCGAATTTTGGGTAATCGTTTACTCTTTCTATAGTACTTGCTGTGCCTACTTTTATGTCTTGTTCTTTTCTTTTTGGCTTCGTTCAGTTGTCAGGAATGTTACTAATAGATTTTCCTATCCTTTCCATGCAATTGAAAGGCCCGGCCTTCCAGCCTTTCAATTTAGAAAACGAATGTTGGATGGGTTTTTGTGTACTTCATCTTCGATGATTTCCCTTTTTTATTTTTGCAGAGGATTTCCCGTGTGGTTGCACTTCGTCCCTGGCATCAGCTTCAGAACAGATAATGCGCCTTTCATGGTCTCTCCTTCCATCCACTCCCAATCTTTTTTTATGCTCCTCATTTCCAACACTGAAAAAAGCACACCAAAGATAAACAACTACAAAAATAAACACACTTTTTTTCTTTCCATTTTCTTTCTCTGTGTTTTGTTGGGTTGGGGGAGGAGGTAAGTAATGTTCGTTGAGAGAGGGGTTGATAAACGAGTCGGGCGAGCCGAGCAGTGAATTGTTCAAGCTTGATTTTAAAACTTAAGGACTTTCAAAAATATGCTTTAGCTTGGCTTGCTTATTTGGCGAGCGGATCTTGAACAGGCTTCAATCAAGCTTATCATGAGCAATCTTGAGCAGATTGAATTTTTCGAACATTATAGGCGGACTAGTAGTTTGCTTTCAAGATAAATAAGCTTTAAAAAAATGTTCAAGCTGGCTTTATTTGGACTGTGAGCGAGCTCTTACTTGGTCAAACACAAGCTTGAACACGAGTAGCTTGATTCGCTTATCAGCAACTAGACCCAAGTATTGAACTGTTTGGTAGGAAAGATAAAATGTTGTAGTTCTTATTTTTGAGCTCCAACTTCTTAATTTGAAGGCGGCAATGCAAAAGTTCACCCAGAAAATCGTCGCAATGATGAAGAAAAGGAACCTGTTCGAGTCCCAGGGCGGTCCCATCATTCTGTCTCAGGTATATGAGTTTTCTTTAGCTTTTTTTTTATAGAGTTCATTTTGCAAAATTTGGCTGACATTTGATAGAATCTTTTAGCTTTTCTACCAAGTGAGAAGGGAAAAAATGTCAGACTTATTGGCTTTCAAACCCTGGTAGATTTTCCAAATTGTGATGTTCGACTGCCTTTCATCTTGTATGTTTAGATCGAGAATGAGTACGGTGGAGTAGAGAAGTTGCTTGGAGCACCTGGTCAAGCATACATGAATTGGACTGCAAGTATGGCTGTTGGACTAGACACCGGCGTCCCATGGGTGATGTGCAAGCAACCTGATGCCCCTGACCCCGTGGTGAGTTGTAGTAGCAGTTTGGCGTGAAATGATAAGAAATGACGAGAAAGATAAAACTCTCAAATTTGGTTTGTAAGTCAAGTGAGAAACTTATTTGCACAATCCCAAATCTCATAAAGAAATGCTAAGATTTGGTGAGAATGGAACCGAGTGTTCCCGACGTTTGTTCCTTTATTGTTTCATGGGTTGCATGCATCGTTAAGCCAGTAGTTTCTTCCAACTTGGGTATACTATTGCTCGTATTTAACTTGGGAGATCTATTTCCTGCTTCAGTTAGTAGTGTCAGACATAAATTTGTCGAATTTGAAAAATCCAAATCCTCTCATCCTCGATGTATGAACTCAGTTTAGCACTCAACTAAAGGAAATTTAATTTTTTTTTTTTTGTTTCCTTTTATTGACGACAGATAAATACGTTCAATGGTTTTTACTGTGACACTTTTTCTCCAAACAAACCTTACAAGCCTATTATGTGGACTGAGGCTTGGAGTGGCTGGTAAGTATTCCCTTTTTTTAACAATTCTTCAAGTATTTCACTCTCTCAATTCGTCTCTCTACAATAAATATGTTCTTAAAAAATAACTCAGTTTCTCTTGGCTGTAATGTGAAGGTTCACAGAATTTGGTGGGCCGATTCACAAGCGACCGGTTAGAGACTTGGCATTTGCAGTTGCTCGTTTCATCCTGAGGGGTGGCTCATTTGTTAACTATTACATGGTTAGTTTGTTAGTTCAACTCACCCACTTCAATCACATTCAGCAATATTGCAGCTTAGTTTGATGAATCGAGATCCTGTTCTTACTGCTGTAGTATCATGGAGGAACAAACTTTGGGAGAACTGCTGGAGGCCCTTTCATTACAACCAGTTATGACTATGATGCTCCGATTGATGAATATGGTGAGAGCGAGACTCGGCTTGTTTTAGGCTTTTAGCAATCAATTTGTGGTCAATAAAATTAAGAACGACTTGGAAAATTTCTCGATTACCAAGTTGTTGAGAATTTTCACTATCTATCATGACTGCATTTCCCCAAGCTTTCTCAGTATTAAGTCACTGCATGATTTATCTAAATTTTGATGCTGAATTCTCCAACCATATTCTCTCAAATCTGCTCTGGAAACATAGACCTAAACTACAAAAATTGGTTTGAAGGTCATGCTTCTTTTGTTTGTGATACCAAATCCATTCATTCCAAATCCATAACCCAAACGCAATCTTAAACTTGGTAAGAAACGACCTTGTTTTCTTTCAGGTTTGATCAGGGATCCTAAATACGGCCATCTGAAAGAGCTCCATCACGCTATTAAACAATGCGAACAGGCATTAGTTTCTTCAGATCCTAACGTAACTAAATTAGGACCAGCCCAGCAGGTAAGCCTTTTTTCTAATTTCAGCTTCCATGATAAACTTCCATCTCCGATGATTATCAAAGCAACTACCCTTTTGTAGGCTCATGTGTTTTCTGGACAAGGATTTTGTTCAGCTTTCCTCTCAAATAGTGACACCAAGTCTGCCGCTCAAGTTGAGTTCTATAACAAGAAGTTTAAGTTGCCTCCTTGGTCCATAAGCATCCTTCCCAATTGTGGCAGTGCTCCAGTCTTTAACACTGCAAAAGTAAGTGACAGCTTAGTAAGGTTTACTGCAGTGTGCTTCAACACCAATTTTTTTCACTCTGAAGTACTGTTCTTCCTTCAAAAGAATTTAATTACAAACCCCATAAGGCTATGTACTGCCATTTCGAAAAGTATAGTGCCTGTTTGGTAGTATAATTTTTCATTCTTATGTTTCTTGTTTCATTCTTCAGAAGCACTTGAAACTTGTTTGGTGAATCGTTGAAAACTAGTTTAAATTTTTCCGAGAACAACCCATGTTATAAGAAGCACCGAAAAGAATCTTTTTCAGATTTTTAGATATTGTCTATTGCACACATCCGAGGGCAATACAGAAACGATACAATCATTCTTTCTGTTTCCGAGACAATAACTAACATCCTGTACATTCTTCTGTTTCTTTAGAATGAAGTTAATCATATTATCATGTTCTGATCACTAAGGTGCGGACTAAAACTTCACAAATACAAATGGTGCCTACAAACTCTGCGATCCACTCGTGGGAGACTTACGGTGAAGACATTTCTTCCTTGGAGGAGAGTTCGACATTAACGGCAATAGGACTCTTCGAACAGATAAATATTACTAGAGATACCAGCGATTACCTATGGTACATGACAAGGTGAGTCTAACCTCTTCGGCAAAAATGGAGATTTTCTTTGGGGTCCGAATTTTGAAATTTGTAGAATATCTGGAGTCTGCCGTCTTGGAAGTCATGCACTGATATATATCGTCTTCTTTTTTTGCTTAACCATGCACTTAGTATATATGACTGATCGGTTCTGCTAAAGGTTGAAAAGAGAGGTGGAAAATGGTAGAGCCACCCTACTGGTGGTTTGGGGAAATGTTAACTGTATTTGACTATTTGTAGCCATGTCAACCTACTGATATTCTAACTCAATTGAGTTTCCTACTTAGAATTAAGAGCTTATAATCCAACATAAACCCCTTCACAACACGCATTCTAAACTTTCTGATTTGCTCTCCAATTCAGTGTTTATATCAGTCCATCAGAGTCATTTCTGAATGGAGGAAAATGGCCCACACTATACATGGTGTCAAATGGCGACGCCGCTCATGTCTTTATAAACGGAAAGCTTTCAGGTAATATTCGGATAGCCTACCTCAAGCAAATTTCAATTTTTTTTTTTTTTTGGAGTGAGTTTGTTTCGTTGTTTGCACAACTCATGTCTAATCCTCACCTGCAATGTCTTGACCCTTATTTATGGAGGATATGACTTCTCTTAAAATTTCATTGGACATATCGCCCCTGACATTGTGGAATGGAAAAAGTATTGACGTAAAATCCCAAAGGAATGTAAAATAAGACTCAATTTGGTTTGGTTTGGTATGGTTTGCAGGTTCAGCCTATGGTAGCCGGAACGACATGATGTTCAAGTTTACTACACCGGTTAATCTGACTGCTGGAATGAATAGCATAGCGCTGCTCAGCATAGCAATGGGATTGCCGGTTAGTCTTTGAATATTACACTATCTAGGTAGCTTTTTTATCTTCTTCGTTTTTGTGTAACATTGTTTTAATTTTCTATGTATTATTCTCGTGTTTTAGAACATTGGGTTGCACTACGAAACATGGCCAGAGGGAATCCTTGGGCCAGTGACGCTGTCTGGTTTAGACCAAGGAACCACGGTCTTAACATGGCAGAAATGGACTTACAAGGTCAGCTAATGTCACTACTCTTTGGGAGGTTCAATTGATTTGAGACATTTTAAACTCTTTCTGTTGGGTTTGTGAATCATGATCATTAGTCATTGTTGTATGTAAACCCTAGAACTATCTAGTATTACTACCCCCAGATGCCCTCATTATACCTTCTTTCCTCATTCAAGAACATTGTCAAATGTCACCACTCGCCAACCACAAAATCTTTCGCTTTGGGTCTCTAGAACCAACCCCTCTCTCTGCGCACGGCCCTAATAAGTTTTCTATCCAATTGTTACTCTCATTTCTCTATCTATCTAACTCCACTTATTACCCCAAAAGCCTCCTTCAAAACCCGAACCAAACAAAGCTTTTGTTTATTGCCTCCTCTATGTGTTGGTTCAAGTCTTCTCCATGTTTCTGCGTGTGTTTGGTTCACTGTCCAATACTCTTTGTGCTCTCTCTCTCTCTTAAAACAGGTTGGCATGAACGGTGAGGCAATGGATTTGGCATCTCCAAACAAAGTCTCATCAGTTGAGTGGACTCAGGGGTTATCTTCCCAGGGCCAGAATCCTCTGACATGGTATAGGGTAAGAAAATGAGAATTGAGTTAAAGAAGTTTTAATAGAAACTAGTTCAACAAAAAGAGTAACTTGGCTTGGTACTCGCAGGCTTATTTCGATGCACCAGAAGGAGACGAGCCATTAGCGTTGGATATGCTTAGTATGGGAAAGGGCCAAGCGTGGATCAATGGACAAAGCATAGGGAGATATTGGCCTGTTTATGCCCAAGGCAACTGTAGTACTTGCAGCTATGTTGGAACGTACAAAAAAACAGACTGCCTAAGCGGTTGTGGTAAACCGACTCAGAGATGGTAAACATTCTGCAGAATAAATTGCAACACAAAGTTCGGTTTTCAACAGACATTCTGACTAGCTATTTTCCAAACATTTGGGTTTTATCAGGTATCATGTCCCCAGGTCTTGGTTGCGGCCAACGCGAAACTTGTTGGTCATTTTTGAGGAACTTTTTGGCGAAGTTTTCGAGATCACACTTGTGAAAAGAACATGTAGTACTTAGCAAGGCCTGTAAATGGAGAAGAAGCCAGGAGGGTACCACTGTGATTGCACTTGATTGTAAGCTGCGGCGAGATGTGAAGCAGAAAGGCAACTACAAGGTGATATTACTGTGATCACAGGATGCCGTGAAATTGAATCTGGTTGCTGACACTGCCACGGGCGGCTCCAACATTTTTTCTAAGCGATAACAGAAACATATAGAAATTTTTTCGATAGGGAGGTTGAATATCAGTTAGGTTTGGTTTATTTTAATTTGATGGGCTATATTATCTGCTTACCCCAATTGATTGGCACTTAAGGCTCTAATTAAATTTTGGTTTGGTTTACATTATGCACTTACTCACAGATTTAAGTGGATTTTCTTTTATTTGTTCTTTGTACGAATGGTTTCATTGCAGACAGTATTAGAAAAAGACAAATCATAGACAGAAAAATACAAAATTTTAGGGCATTTTTTGGAATCGGGAATAGTTTGTGTAATGGTGGCCGCTCATCCTGGCTCAATCGGCCATTTTCACTTGAAGAAGTCAAAAAGGCTGCTTTCCAAATCGGGGGAGCAAAAGCTTCGGGTCCCGATGGCTTTCTCGGTTTTACAACTTACTGCAGGAAATCAATTTCTCGTACCTCAGTCTATCCCCCAAAGTCCCTTCCCCCACAAGCCCAAGCGATTTCAGATCGATTAGCCTGTGTAATGTCATCTACAAGAAGACCGTATCCGAAACATTGGCAAACCGGATTAAGCACATTTTGCCATCATACATATCCCCATCTCAGAATGCTTTTGTGCCTAGTCGTCTGATCTCATTGCTTGCAAGTGAATTCACAAAACACATCTCCAGTCGCATAACAGGCCACAAATATGTGGCCGCCCTTAAGCGCGCTGGATGTGAATAAGGCTTTTGAGAGGGTAAGGTTGAATTTACTCTCGGCCACCCTTAAGAAAAATTGGTTCTTCTGAAAATTGAATTCAGCTTCTACACCATTGTCACTCCATTCTAACATTCTCAATTCTGATAAATGTAAATAAGCTATACGAGACGTGAAGCAGAAAGGCAACAACAAGTAGTTATTACTACGATCAAATGGTGCCGCGAAAGGGAATCTGGATGCAATATTGCAGGGTTCAAAGGGTGGGGAGCTCCATTTTCGTTTTCAAGCAATCGGCTTCGGGAATAGTTTTTGTAATGATGAGTTAACAAACTCAAACTACACCTTTTAATCATTCTAAAGCTCTGGATTTAGAATTTGGATCGTAGTTTTAGATTGTGCTTCAAATTATCGAATTTTTATAGTAGTAGTAAAAGAGAAAAATGTGTGTTTACTATACAGGTGATATGTTATTGCAAAAGCTAGTAATTTTTACTGCAAAATGGTAACATTCAAATTTTAAATAACTTAGAATCCAAAATTTGGTCCCAAAAGCACAAACCCAAATTCTGAATCTAATTTTAGAGCAAGTCTAATGGTTTAAGCCATTTTCCATAAAATGGCCATGAATAGTGCCATTTGGCACAAAAAATGGCAATGGTAGGACCAATAGTGCGGGGCCATTTTTTTCAATAATTCCCCTGTACCATTTTCCTAACTAACTTTCACCAACTAGCTCCATCTACCATTCTCCCTCCACCTACCCTTCTCCACCTATCATCTCTCATCTCTATAAATAAAAAACTCCAAAATATGTTTCTTCTGAATATACACCATTAACATTCACTTATTCTCTACAATGAATAAGTTATAAAAAAAATAATAATTTATTCTCACTGAAGAAATTTTTGCATCTTCATCTTCATTGGAAACTTCCAATGAAGATGAGATGGCGATGACCCAAAATATGGCACTGGAGTATCACAACATGATGCAACAAGCTAAACATGTTGCTTCAAGTAGTGGTAGACAACACTACCGTCAAAATAGAGTCGCTAGCGACAAGCTAAACATGTTGGTTCAAGTAGTGGCCGGCAGAATGCAATTAGAAACACAGAGGTTCCATAAATCTACATCCAGATGGAGTAGAATACAACTAGTTTCATACAAGCATTCAAACTTAGATATAGTTCATTAAAACAAGTCAAAAACGGTGCAACGTTTATTCATGTCTCAAGTTAGCAGTAGCAGTAACAGCAACGGGAGTGTCGTGCTTTGCCACAGCAATCTCTAATGCTTCTTTCTGCGCACCCACAATCCTGTCCACCAACTTGCCTTCTTTAATGAAAATAAAAGTTGGCATTGCCTCGACAGCCCAGTCCTTAGCAACAGACTGTACAGAGAAAATATTGATTTCAAGTTAGAAATCAAAGGCTCAAAGTCTCCCTGCAGATAAAAAGATTGAAAGATTGGTAGTGGAGTTTGAATCTCAGTTGTGTTTATTGAAGAAGTCCCGTTAAAGGATCCTCCTTTGATCTCGATTCGAGATGAAGAATCATCACTTTCAACTAGTCATTTCAGCAATCCAAAGATAATCCAGCAGTATCAGGAACATGATATGAGGCATCTTCCTAGCCATCTCTGTGAGATTCGGGGCAATTAAACGGCACGGTCCAACGCCATGAAGCTGTGAAATCCACCACCACCTATCGAAACTTTTTGCAATTAGGCTGAAGGGGGATATGAATGACAAAAAGTATCAGTTGAAATTGACCGGTGAAGGAGCAACCTCACCCATATTTTTCTAGTCAATTTGGTTTACACACATAAATATGCTGAAGACCATGCATCAATGTAATGCAACTGCGTCCAAAAAGGAAAAACAAAACTTTCAAAATCAAATAAAAGCAATGCAGAAGAGTATAATATAAAACGCCAAAAGATACACGTACGCAAAGAATCCACGAAATCAATAACTGATACTAGTTACGTGCAACTATCCTCGTATTGCGCCATTGTTAGCAAATGCTATAT
This sequence comes from Rhododendron ovatum, assembly GCA_019656835.1. Taxonomy (NCBI): domain Eukaryota; kingdom Viridiplantae; phylum Streptophyta; class Magnoliopsida; order Ericales; family Ericaceae; genus Rhododendron; species Rhododendron ovatum. Next base: position 38,820,805 of record CM033795.1, read on the forward strand.
AAGCAAGCATCAAGGCAATGAAGCCCAGAGGCGAGGCAAAAAGCAAAATGCCTTGCGAAACAAAGGTAAACGCAACACAAGGAGCACTAAAGCATAAATAGGCCAAAGCTAATCACCAATGCAAAAAATCCACGACATCATCTACGCTACTATCTCCATATCCTAATTCCTAGCTACACAACAAAATCAAGAACAATTAAATAAAAAAAGAAAGAAAGAAAGAGAAGAACTCTTTAGGCTCCTGAACTCCCTTGATTGTCCTATTTTCCAATCTTGATAATCCAAGCTTGTCTACTCTAGAAAAGTACTGGGTTTATCCAACGCAGCGACTTCTCTTATGTAATCCTGTTATGTGTTTCCAGGAGTGTGCACTAAGTAACTGATTCACAAGGTGGCAACTTGAGAGTGTCCTTCTGTGATCTATAAAGAGTACTTACGGGCCTGTGTATCCTTTTCATGTGTGTACTAATACAAGTTTTCTTCATACTTCATGTCTATATGTTCAGAGCCGGCTTATAGGGTATGCGAGGGAAGCAATCGCTTCCGGTCTCCGAATTTTGGTCCAAAATTGAGGCCCCACAGTAATGTAACTTACATATTAATATTAGAATGTTTTCAAATAAAAACACAAACCAGATATTTTGTTCAATGGTCACATAATATTGCTATGTTATTGGGAGTTTGTGGTTCGACTCATATGCACCTCCATAATTTCAATCATATCTTTTTACATTTACATTTATAGTCATAATTGTATCATTTTAGTTTGATTTTTTTTTGTTATTTTTTGTACTTTTATCATTTTTTAAAGAAATTCATGAATATGTAAGGGGCTCAATATAGGAAATTCGCTTCAGGTCTCCAAAATATATGAGCCGGCACTGTATATGTTTATATACGCATGTAATTATTGAGAAGATTGACTTGTTTTTTTCGAAACGAGAAGATAGAATTGTTGAGTGACCATAAACTTTATCTAACAGTTGAAATTGACCGGTGAATGAGCAACATCATCCCTATGTTTCCACTCAACTTGGTTTTTACACGTAAATATGTAGAAGAGCATCAACATGATGCAATTGTGTCCAAGAAGGAAAAACAAAACTTTCGAAATCAAATAAAAGCAATGCAGAAGAGTAACATAAAATGCCAGAAGATACATGCTCATAATCCACAAAATCAACAAACTGAAACAAGCAACATGCAAATGATGAACAATAGAGGGAAAGAAACTCTTCACAATACAAACCATCTCCACCACTCCATCAAATGTCGTATTGTTTGGTTCTCTCAAAAACCATACGAAGCAAAGGGTAGCCAACAACCAGGCCACACTACTTTGTAGTTTAAGGCACCGTTGTATAAAAAGAAGCCATGATGGGAGGACGGATAGTGCAACTCTCCACATGATAATAATCACAACCAAATAGAGTAGTAGCAAAATAACAAAATATATTGAGAGTAGCAAATCTTATGGTTGGAACCAATGATCCAATTCGGCAATGAAGCCACAGTCAGGTACTATAGCCTATAGGAAGAAAACCCAATGAAATACGAGAAAAAAGGAAAATGAATATATGTGCATTGTCAAATCTATGAAAATCCAACCCTTCAATCTTCTCAACGAATTGGCAACCTAAATAATTGCCCTATATTTCACAGGTGCTTGAGTAGAAGACTTCCAAGTAAACTTCCATGCATACCACTTATCACCTCCCCCTTCTTGATTAGGCATGAGTAATTGTAGTTCCAACCTAATTTACCCTAATCAACTCGTCTCTTAACTGAAATCAAGCTATATGCATATTGAAAAACTTGCATTGCTTCTACACACGATTCCAGCCTCTTGTATAACTGATGAGCATACTGTTTTATCTCATGAGTACTAAGGTTGTATGACACTATCCCGCTATTGCAGCAACGCAAAAGAACCTCGACATTTGGCCGAAATCCCAACACACTGTAATATTCTGAGAGGAGTCCAATACTGTATCTTTTAGTCCAACACTTGTCAACTCCGCATTCATTCATTAACCATATGTGGACGGTTGCATCCATCCCTGGGAAGTCCCACTTAGACGAAACAAGGGCAAGGGAATCATGCAGGACGCGAAGCTGAGTTAAGCAAATGCCTTCAGGCAAGGGTACTCGTTCGAACAGCTCTTCAAACATGCGGAACGCACTAACTACCGAAACACCAGTACCGCGATCAAGACCAACCCAGTAGAAAACTCCATCCAATGACGTGCAACAACCACATTCGGGGCAGTCAGGGGAATCTTTCGGCACAACTGCGTCGGTTTCTCCCCAGGAATCGGTACTCAGATGGTAGATCTGAACTTTCTGATCGCCGCGGTAGGTGTTATACTTAAACGATGTGTGGTGAGAAGGGTGATCCTGATCGAACGCAACAAACGGCATAAACGCACAGCTTGAGCAGACTCTTAACAACTTCGTATTCATTAGCCCTGGGATCAAAGCTAAACCCCAAATAGCTCCTATGCTTTGATTCGTAAAGGGGTTGAGGGAGTAGCCTGGATTCTCTCGTAGCCGGGTTGAATATGACGATGGAGGAGGTTAAGTCATGGGCGAGACGCATGAGGACGTTGTGACAACCCAAGAGGAAGACAGCCCCCTTGACGACGTCGTCGTCGTTGTTATGGAAAACACGGCGTCGGGTGGCACCAATTACATGGAAAACACGGCGTCGTTTTCGACCTTCCCCCTTAAGACTAATTGTTGGGCGTCGACAACGCAGTCGTTGCTTTGGGCGCGGTTGCGGTGGAGGGAGATGAAGATAGGGTTATGGATGAGAGAGTACCAATGTTTGGAGACTGATTTGAATCGGAGGAGGGATTTCACAGGAACCCTCGACAGGATCTCCATCAACACATCTTCTGGCATCAGCTGGATCTCTGTATCACTTCTTCAATCGCCGCCAAACTAGCACCCGTTGGTCTCTCTCCAGTCTTCAAGAATGATACTACTCCATCTCTCTCTATTTATAAAGAAAGTCATACGCGAAATCATGCAGGGAAGAAAGAAAGTCGGTGAAATTTTGGGTTTCCAAATCAGCCATTTTCGCTTGATGTAGTCAAAAAGCCTTACTCATGTCCGCTCTCAAGCCGGACACGAGTAAGGCTTTCAAGCTGAAATTTCCTCTCCCCACCCTTCGAAAAATGGGTTCTTTTGAGAAATGAGTTCAGCTTCTATACTAATGTTTCTCCATTCTCACATTCTTAATTATGATCAATGTAAATAAGCTATGCGAGATGTGAAGCAGAGAGGAAACGACAAGGAGAGTATTACTATGATCAAATGGTGCAGCCAAAGGGAATTTGGATGCAACATTGCAGGGTTCAAAGGGAGGGGAGCTCCATTTTAGTTTTCAAGCAATCAGCTTCAGGAATAGTTTTTGTAATGATGAGTTAACGAACTCAAACTACACGTTTTAATCATTCTGTCGTGTAGCCGATTAAAGGCGTGTTTACCATGGCCCTGGATATAGAATTTGGATCGTAGTTTTAGATTGTGCTTCAAATTATAGAATTTTGATGGTAGTATAATTTTCGCATAATTTTCCAGTTTCATAGATTTTCATATGCCTGGATTTGCATGAATCTCGAGGATGGATGAGAAGGAAATGAAATCCCCGTATTAGAACCGGACATATATAACCGCGGATAACAAATCCCAGACTGGGTAGAAACACACCTTCTGTTACGGACGTACAGTGATCTTAGATTCCAACCTCTATTATAAGAAGTTGAGAATAACTTTAGATCATTTTTCTACCAAAAAGAATGCTCAATGAATACAAATAAGGAACAAATCTGTACATTAAAATGATATCCCTTCCAACATTGCGATTCCTGCGTATTTAATTCCCAAGAACAAATACCCATGGCATCAACACATCCTACAGGCATTAGCTATGTTCCCAAACCACACGCCTAGCGGCCTAGGCTAGGCTTATGAGGAGGCGACAGATTATTCTCAGCGCATTAACACTTGAAAGTTAAGCCCACCTGCTTTGCAAAAGGGGCTATTGAAGCCAATCATATAAAAATCCATCCATTTCGAATTTATTTCCTAATCCAAATGACAACTATTTCGTCAACTTCTCACCAAGAAAGCTATATACCAGCAGAATCCAAATAGAAACAGAGAGGTTCCATAAATCTAAATCCAGATGGAGTAGAATACAACTAGCTTCATACACAAGCATTCAAACTTAGATTTGGTTCATTAACACAAGTCACAGACGGTGCAACCTTTATTCATGTCGTACGGTCGAACATAAACACTTAAGCAGTAGCAGTAACAGCAACTGGAGTGTAGTGCTTTGCCACAGCATTCTCCAAGTCTTCTTTCTTCGCACCCACAACCCTGTCCACCAACTTGCCTTCTTTTATGAGAATAAAAGTTGGCATCGCCTCGATGGCCCAGTCCTTAGCAACAGACTGCACAGATAAAAATTGATTTCGAGTTAGAGATCAACAATTTCAACTAGTCCTTTCAGCAATCCAAAGATGATCTAGCAGTATCAGGTTGGCAAAAGAATTGAAGGCACAATTAAGGGCTTGATATGTGGTTTACCTCCAATTCATCAACATCCACCTTCAGGAAAATGATATCAGTTTTCTTCCTAGCCATCTCTGCAAAAATTGGGGCGATGAAACGGCACGGTCCACACCATGAAGCGGTGAAATCCACCACCACCTATCAAAACTTTTCGCAATTAGGCTTAAGGGGATGTGAATGACAAAAAGTATCGAACTTTCAAACCATTCCAGCAGGCTCACGTCACAAAATCAAAAGGTTACTTTCGGTGCAAAGAACAACCATGGCATACATCACAAATGACAAAACAAAATGCTTGAGACATAGGTGAGCACGTGTAAGTAGACATATACATCGTGGAAGGAGAGGACTACATGGCCATGAAAATTCACAAAGAAGAAACTGTATACTTGAAATTAAAAGAATAAGAATGATTTATCAAAAAGTAACAAGAATGAAGACCTATTCTAATAAAAAAAAAATGCTTCGAACGTCATTCAACCAGGTAGTGCACTCTTGTGGTTTAGACCATCTCAAAAACGAGCTGGTTTGGTAGTAAAATTTTCTTATTCTAAAAATAAGTTTTCATGTAACCGTTTTAGCATATAAAAGTTGCTAGGGACTTCTACTTATCAATTTCATATCTTATCAAGGAATAAGAAAGATATCCTATTTATTGTCACGAAAAATATTTTCTTCAGTATTAAATAGATAACATATCTTGTGTCATCATAGGAAGGATTTTGACCCAACTAACTAAGATTTCTGCCTACAAAGATGAGATAGCAATCCCAAAATCAACCTACTTTACAAGGTTGGTATAGACCGTTTCAACACCGACTGGTTGGTATATGTTGATATTCTAGAATCGTTAGTCCGTTTTAATTATCAAAATTTAACATTCGTGGACTTGTATAATTTACAAAAATAAAATATCATAAAAAAGTAAACAAGGAAGGACGTTCAGGTGTTTTCATGCTTTCAGCAAGGACAATAATTTTAGGATTCGAAAAGTCACAGAAGAAGATCTACATTTTTCAGGACAGCCAAATAGACATTTTGTTGAAGAAGTTATCCTCAAATAATTTGGGCCAAGTACTGAGTTATTTGTGCGTGTAGAAGGCCAACAACAATCTCAAAAAACGGAACACCCAAATGAAACCCCGTTCACTTGCACCAGAAATAAAACTAGCAATTATATGAAACAAAGAATCACAACTGGACACCTGGTGATCTCGTAAGAAAAGAAAGGATTAGAGTTTCTCGCTACTGGATTGTTAACCACCACTTTATCTAAAAGCTTAAGCTGTTAGAGAGATAGATAACTTTATTATTTATACTTTCAACACAGCCCATCACTTGTAGCCATGCTCTCCTCCATAAGTGTAAACACGTTTAAATATTTTAATATTAGATAGGCAGTGAGGTTCACCAACTTATCTAACAGCTTAAGCTGTTAGAGAGAGAAAACTTTATTATCTATACCTTCAACACTCGCCAAATCACTCGTTTGGATTAAGTGATTTGGTGAGAAACAAGTAAAACATAAGTAATAGGTGTAACCCCATGTTTAGCCCTAATCAAACAAAAATTATGTCTACACCATTTACTTTTTTGGGGCTATTCCTCATCATTTTTTCACTGTTTCTCATCTCTTTTACTTAGGTAAATAATTGAAAGATTCAAAATTTTCACACCCTTTTTGGGAAAGAGTTTGGGTCAAGATTGGAGATGCTCTAAACCCCATATAGAACCTTTACTTTTTTTAGTCCTTGGGATTGTGAGAAAGGAAGAAAAAAGTAAAGGGTTGTGATTTCTCCCCAAATCTCATCCAAGAGTGATGAGATTTTGCGAAAATTATAATAGACCAATAAAAAATCAAATCTTCCTACGTTTCTCATCATTTTTCACCGTTCCTCATCTCTTTTATCTAACTAATGCAACTACCTTGTTCTCTTCACAATTCAAAAAGAATTTTTCAAAAAATTCCCCTAGATTTCTCCTACTTCCAACATTTCTCTCTCTATCTCTCTCCATTTATTACCCCTACTATTTTTTAAAAATTTTTTCAAACTCCAATCCAAACAAAGCATTAAATAAGTCAAAGATTCATAAACTCAACAATTCAAAGAAGCAGGCATGAGTCAAATCAAGGGATGAAACAAACAAAAACAGAAATCGGCTACGATAACAGTAAGACTAGTAAATAAATAAATCCATAAATCTAAAAAAAAAAAAACCCAGAGAAATTTTTTAAAAAAAATTACCAATTTCTTGGAGTCATTGCCCTTCTGGAGCTGCTCGTTAAACCCATCGACGGTGTGGCACGGGATCACTTGTCCCTCCTCTGAACCAGCCATATTTTCCCTCTAAATTCACGAAAAGTAATCTCCACTCGAAGAAGAATATTTTGCAAAGAAGTGGTTGTAAATTGTAACCCAAGAAGGATAAATATTTATCTCGAGTCGGTGATTTGACGATTGAGAGCGAGGCTCTATTTATAGCCAGCCCTAAAAGCGCCAAATGACGAGAACGTATCGAAGTTGGATTTTAATTACGGGAATGCCAGTGGAAGCGTTACAAAACAACTCTCCTTTTTGGTTTGGGAAAATTTCGGTCAAACCCCCTGGGATTTGTCTTAACGACAGATACTGTCCTTATGTATGAGAAATATTGCAAACCCTTTGTGTTTGTGGTTTCGATGTTTGTTTCATCGACACCCGAACCAACTACTGTTCGATCAAACATCAACAAACTATTGTTCGACCAAACACGTGATAGAATTAGTTAAAAATGTCTTATATTGAAAAATTCACTTTCTCAATAATAGAGTAAATAATAAGAAACTATCAATTCTCAAATTTTTTAAACTCAAAATTAATAAATTTATACTTTTTTACCAAGAAAAAGTTGTTACGAGTAGTAAAAAATGAATATTATTGGTAAATTATGCATTTTTAATCAAAACAGCTCCTTTTATGGATAAAAAAGTCTTTTGATTCAAAATCAGTGAGAGTTGATAGTTTTATACTTCCTCTGTCCCCTTTTTAAAATCCAGTATTCTATTTTGGATTGTCCCTTAATAAGTGACCATTTGTAAAGTTAGTGGGTAAAAGTTGGTATATTTTCGATTTTGCTCCTAAAAGTAAATTTCATTTTGAAAAGTTAGCGAGTAAAAATGTAATGATGATATCTCCATTGAGGGTAAGTAGGAAAGTAGAGATAAAAATTGATGTGAAAGGTGTAATAATGATATTTTCTTAATAAGTTGGACTTATGAAACGAGACACTTAAAAAGGAATCGATGTAGAAAGTATTTTTTTTAATACTATCAAAAATGGTGAATTTTTAGATACGAGTCGCTTTCGACTCATACCATCACGTATTTGGACAGGAAATTGTCCATTGGTGTGTTGTTGAAATGCATATAGAAATCACAAGGGGTTCATTGTTATTTCCCATACATGGGGAGGATATTCGTCATTAAGCCAAACCCTAGGGTGTGTCAGTGACATTTACCCTTTTGTTTTTGGGTTTCGACGCGTTTTGCGGTTTTGGCATCGTGACGTATCAGCATATGTCAAGTGGTGGGTTTTTTTTTTTTTTAATATAACCTGATGTCCAGATTAGTTTACAAGCTCCTCAACTAACCCTAAATCTTAAAATTAACGATTGAAAAAAAATCCTTCGGTGGCCGAAGATTTAAAATGTTTTGGCTCCGTGAAATTTGAACATATAATCTCATAAAAGACAAATATTTATTAGTTTTTGGAGATAGCTTTCCTGTAGTTTGCATTTTCAGTGCCCTTTTCGGGCCTCATTTGATGATCGGAATCGTTCATATGATAGAGCTCGACAATTACTTTGACCATACCAAAACCATATTAATCGGATTCCAATCCATATCCAATCGAAACACGTTTCTCTTTGAAAAAGTGTAATGCAGACTGGATGGAACCCATCTTCAACCCTTCTGTTTGAATATAAATGTGCTTCAATTGGATATTGATCGGAATTCAACAAACATGATTTTTGGTATGGTCGAAGTACTCGTCGAGCTCTATAACATGAACGATTCCGATCATCGAGCGAGACCCAAAAAGGGCACTGAAAATGCAGAATTGCACTCCCTGCAGTTTGCTCCCAAATTGCTGGGAAGCCATCTCCTAGTTTTTTCATGTTCACATGGCAAAACCATGAATGTCAAGTGGTGCTGAAGGTTAGATTCCTTCCTTTGGGCATACTTTAATAGGATAGGACGAGAAATGGGGCGAAACCGCCGGACCATAATTTCAAGAGTAGTTTATTGCCAACCCGAGGGGCTCGCTTGTCAACCCCAGGGGCTCGCTTGTCTAGGTTTTGGAATTAGAAGTTTGTTCCATCCGTACTAGATTTCAACCTCTCAAGTGCTATCAAATCGTTAGACGTCACAAATTATTTGTATTTGTTCCGGCTTCAACTGGAACTCTCGTTAGTGGATGGTGGGTGTATGATCCCAAAATTAAACAATAAGAGCGTAAGCTAACCCAAACATTTGATTATAAAAAGAAGTTTACTGTCTGATTGTGTTTTTGGTATAGAAAATCTGAATACTGGTAGGAAAAATAAGTAAATAACCAAACAGTCCTTAACGACCACTTATTGGGTACTCCTACCATGTGGTATTCTCCGTTAATAAAAAAAAAATTGTAACCACACAATATGGATCACTCTGTATCTCTCAATCACCCAACAAAAGTAAATGATAATGTTCCTACCGTATAATTTTTCGCTTCAAAAATGGTTGGGAGTACCACGTAGGCGACGCCAACGTGGTGCTCCTGGAACGCAGAATAATTGAGTTTGTTATAAACTACTGTAATAAATTATTTATGTTTCTTGCCTTCAAAATCTTTTGTGAGTTTGTGCTATTTTTAACCATTTTTCGATTCGTCTCCACTGTTTTACAATAAAAATAATTCATGGAATATTTTCTTAGTTTCTTTTATTTTTCTTCTTAATTGTTTTACATTTGATGATTCAAGATTTTTTTTTTTTTCCCTTTTGTTTGTTCCTCTCACCGAGATGAGTCCGAAAAGCCAAATATCTTGACTAATAAATAAGAGTTCAATAATCACGAAAAATAAGGCACTCATAAAATTTATTTACTTTTTATGCCTCGTGTAAGCCCACATAATTAGGGTCAACTTTGTTGTTAATGGCATGGACGGTTTCGGCTTATTACCACACTAGTTTCAACGTTACACTGCCGTTAAAAAAATAAAGTTTCAACGTTATCCTCAACAAGAGCAAAATGTGTGTTGTGCATGATTCAAGCTATCGGATCGTAAATCCGACAGTTTGTGTCTCATCTAAAAAATGATCGATCGAGAGTTGTTTATTGCCGAGATGCATTCAACAGTTCGGACAACTTGGATTGTGCATAACAACGAATTCCTTTCGAGGAGAGAAATCAACGTTTCAATACCAAATTACTTGTGTCAAAAAAAAAAATTACCAAATTACTATTCCTATTACTTTTGAAGAGAGAGAGAGAGAGAGAGAGATTACATTGAAATGACGTTTGTTCTAAACTTTCTTCTTTCTTATGGTAAATGCTTGAAGTTGTTGAACCGTGATGATCGATGCTAAAGATACATATATTTCACATCTATAGGGAAGCTAATCAGCTCGTGATGCACTTTGTTTGGTTCTCCACTCATAAATAATCTTCGAAAATTTTAACTGTTTCGTCATCCGTGTTTTTTTCGTCTTTAGTATTTTTTGTCAATTTTTTTACTTTTTGAATGTACATAGCGGACCTCTATTTAAAAAGTAAAAGAGTTTGTTAGAATGCCAAAAAAATACGCAAACCTATAGAACTTTTTATCTCAAAAATAAATCTCAAAACTGCAAACCAAACATAGCAGGAGCCCTTAAAAAAATATTTTATATTTAACGAATGGCTTGGATGTTTGTATGGGCCCCATAGTAGGCCCCACACAGCAATCAGTGCATAGAATCTGTGCATTTCTACTGTGTGAGTATCATTTATGTTAATTGTTTGCTTAGTTCTTCATGAAGTTTTTTTTCCCCCTCAACGTTTTTCAAGAGTTCTTGAAATATAATTTCAGCAAAATTACATGACAAACAAAAAGGTAAAAAAATTGGAGCAATAAGATTACTTCACTAATTCATTTTTACGGGAGAAAACACAAAAATAAAGAGAGTAAAGACTACATATGAAAAGAGTTCGAAAAGGATAAAATTAAGCCAAAAAATAAACCAAAAATTTGTCTGGCTTCGGACTTTTGAATAAAATTTTAGTAATAAAAACATCAACAACGCATTCAAAAATATAGTGTAATAGTTATTATAAGACCTGTGCCTACACTGCTGCCCATTTTGGCTAAATACAAAATTTTGATTACTTTTTCGTCGTTAATGAAAAAAATTTGCGGATTTATTAGCTTTGGATTATCTCTTTTAAGATTTTGATCATAATTCTTTTCTTTTTAGATTCTTCTTATGGAGACGGATTAATAATCCAAAAAAAAAAAAATTGACGCAAAACTAACCAATTCAGAAAAAAGTTTGAACAAAGAAAAATAAATAATTCAACCTTTTTAATTATTTAGCCAAAACGGACAACACCTTTTGTTTTCACATCTTCGGCCCTCCTTTTCTTTTTCCCTTTTCTTCTTGCTGGTAGATTAATGGATTGTTATAAATGGTGTCGTAGCAAGACCTTGGACGATTAACAAAATTCATCGCGGTCCCCCAAAAAAAGTTTGTTGGACCGAGTGATTTTTCAGTGCTGAGCGGATATATCCTACGTGGTACCCGCTCAGCGCATCTGAGCCGTCCGATACATTTTTGGACGGCTCAGATTGAAACATTCTCTCTCCTCTCACTCAACACTCTCTCTCTCCTTTTTCTCTCTTCAACGCTGAGCCGTTCAAACACGTAACGGACGGCTCGGATGCTCGAACGGACATACCCGCTCGGCACTGAAAAATTTTCCGTTGGGCTATGGCGCAACGAGGACATTTCATTATCACATATAGGTGTGAATGCTGAATGTTATAAGAGAAAATTTGTTGAAACTTTGCTATCTGTGGATCAAAAACTTTGTGGATGATAATTGCGCTCTTTTTTCTTGTTGGGTAATCCTAATTGCTTTCGGATCGCATTAATTAGGATGGGTAGGTAGGTAAAAATTTAGGATGCGACCGGATTTGAAACTTAAAGAATAACGGTCTTGCTAATAGGTGTCCCAGGGGCAATAATTTAGATGCAATAAATATACAGAAATGATTTGTGCACAGCGGCCGTTTTCTCCCGCCTCGGGTCGCGCAAAGATGATCGGAGCCGCTCATTTTGTTCAAAATATGTCGTTTACGGTCTTCGTAAAAAATGAGTTTCGTTCGATATCATTAAAGGCATTAACAAAACACCCAAAATCACTTCAGAATTTAGCCTAAATTCTGAAGTGATTTTGGGTGTTTTGTTAACGCCTCGAACGATATCGAACGAAGCTTATTTTTTACGGAGACCTTAAACGACATATTTTGAACAAAATGAGCGACTCCGATCATCTTTGCGCGACCCGAGACGAGAGAAAACAGCCGCTGTGCACAGCCTGCTGTGCACATAGCACTGCTGATAAATATATGCCTAAATATTAGTTGTGTATTTAGGTACTCTCACAAAGCATCACTTTTCACTACTATTTTCTAAGCTAGCGATAAATGTGCCTAATACTTTTTTCTAATGACAATCTTACCCTCATTTCCTTTTTAAAAATTACTTCATGAAAATAAAAAAAAATGAATTTCAATATCTGCAATTATAGACTTCCCGTAGTTAAAAGTTTCTTTTATAATTTCCCGATGGAAAGTGGAAATTTTAATTCAAGGGGGAAATCACTAGCTCTAGTGTATCATTCAGTGTCGGGGGAAAAAAAATACTACTTCAAAACAGAACAATTTTTTTTATAATATATATGGAAAATCAAATAACTGGATAGTAAAAATTGTTAGGGAAAAAAAAACTCTTCATCATTTGATTTAACATTGGAAAGAACAAGTTTTTTTTTCACTGACTCAGGCAATCCATCCATTCGATCTCCTGCATAATGCAATACCATGATCTAGCAAAAATGGTTCTATAAAAAAACTCTTCATCAAGTATGTAAGGGAAAATTAATCTTTCCAAGAAACTCAAAGAAAAAATTCATACATTAGTTTGCTTGGTGGCAAAGATTGAATTCTTGTTCAAGTCTCACAGGAAAAAGAAAAAGAAAAAGAAAAAAAGTGGTGGGATATATTCCCACTTTTCCATTTTTTTTCTTTTTTTCTTTTTTGCTTTTTGCTTTTTATAGATATAGATAGATGAATATAAAGAGTTGTGGTCATTTTTGTCATTCAATAAATTTTTGAACTTCTTTTGATGTAATTTTTTGTATTTTCAATGTGGTTATTAATAGGTCTTGAGATTGGTATAACAAAATATAATTAATGTAGTTAAACAAATGCCCCACGGTGTGCCCAGGCGCACCATTTAGAATTTTTGCCTAAGAACAAAATTAAGGAAATTCAAATGCATTATGTTTTGACTTTTTTTTTTTTTTTTTTGTGTATTGCCGGTGTATAAAATTTCCAAGATTAAATTACTAATAAAATAATCAATAAGAATCAACGTGACGTTGTCCACAACTCCATTGGAAAATGTCATGAATTGTAGTGGATGACTATCATATGTTGCGTATATAAAACGGAACTTTGGCTTATTCTTGGATTTGAAAAAGACTTGGGTCTTTCTTTGGCGGGTTCTTGTAAACTTATCTTTACCAACCCCTTGTGTCTTGTCCGTTATATATTTTTTTGTTAAATTTGTGTTACACTTTATGAATTAATCATCCGTCTTGACAAGAGAAATTTAAAAAGTAAAAATTATAATAAAAAATATATATCAACCAACTGTCTTTTTATATATTTTTTCCTTTTCTAAAGTGTGTGTTATATGAACTTTTCTAACATCAATCTATATTTTTTTTATTCTTTTCATTAAGTTCGTCAAGAGTAACGATTAACTCTAAAAATTACTACGACGAAAAGTTAAACAAAAAATTACACAAATTAAAAATACCGAAATGAATTCTAAACAAATAAATTTACAAAAACGCAAAACAAAAAACTTTCTTATTCCGTTTGTTGAAGTTTATTTTGCCTTCATCTAAGAAGCTCTGAACTGAAAAACACATGTACTTTTATTTAGGTATATATTCTAGAATGATCCATCAGCTTGTGTTCATAAATGATCCGTCATTTAACATGAGGTATATATTCTAGAATGATCCATCAACTTGTGTTCATAAATGATCCGTCATTTAACATGAGGTACATAACTTCCATGCATGTAGCCATAACGCAGGGACGGAATCAAGATCTTGTAAATACGGGGGCCAACCTATGAACACGATTTTGAAATTTGAAGGTTCGGAAATCTAGTAGTTTGTTTGGTTTAAATTTTGAGGGAGGTTTTTTTGGATAGTAAGTAGAGAGAGATAGAAAAAGAAATGAGATCAATAATTGAAGGAAAAATTTATGGGAGACCGTGCACAGAGAGTGAAATTGGGTTTTGGGACAAAAAACGAACACATTCTTATATCTAAATAATATCCAATACAAAATACAATACCTAAATGTTCTCACCAAACAAAAAAACAAAAAAAAATTTAAAAAAAAAAAAAAACCGGAAACCGCGCGGGGTCCTTGACCCCCATATGCCCACACCTCCCTCCGTCTCTGCCATAACGTATTCCAGAATCAGAAATATGGTCCATCAAGTATAATGCAGTAACATCCATATAACATCCATATCCATATAACAAGGGAGGGGAGGTATCACCAAGATTCCAAAATAATATTCCTTTTCTTTCAATTTCAACCCTTCAATTCTACACATCCAAGGGTCCAAAAAATGTCTCTCTCACAAACAATCTTTTGAATGGCAGTTTGGTAAATAAATTGGATTTTCAATGGCAAATACCGGGACTGTGTTTTCTTTTTCCTTGCCAGTACAAACACGGCTGCTGAATTCAAAAGCCCCAAATTGGATTCAAAATTCAAATCTCTCTCTCTCGGGGGCGGGGT
>CM033795.1:38835603-38875780 GCA_019656835.1 Rhododendron ovatum
CCAACTTATTTTGTTCCCAAATACATGTATGGCAATCATGTACTTATTGATATTCGACCAACCTGATTTTTGATTTGATCAATATTCTCGACGAGTTCTAAATATAAACATCTTCAATCATCAAAATAAACCCAAATTTTGTAACCCATTTTTTACTATTAATGACAGCTCCACCTTATATAACCCCGTTGTCTGTTCATAGGAATCAAAGTTGCACATGATCGTCACATTAATACATTCATATCCTAGTTGAGCGAGGACTTGTACGTGTGAGACCCGACTCTCATTTTTGTACAAAAAGAAAAAGATAGAAAAAAAGAAAGGATTGTAAATTTTAATGAGGACCACATATTAGTTGAGAGAATGAGTTAAAATATTTATGGACTACATTTTGAGAGAAATGACAAAGAATGGAGATATACTCCGGCATGGAGATGGGCACGTGGGTGCTAAAGAAGAATTTGAGGGTTTTCAGCTTGTATGAGGTTAATGACATTTGACACCAATAATTTATGGGGTTGTCTCCCATAACTCTATATGTATGTATTTAGGTAATACACATGGGAGGAACTCGGCTAAAGGGGAGCTGGGTTGGACAGAGGGGATGGAACACTAAAGAAAGGGAATAAAATGGGAGGAGATTGAAGGGTACGCACAAGAGGAAATTATGGAAAATTATGTAAATATATTGAAGGGTGGAATTGGTTTTTCTGCTCGTTTGTAAGTTAGTGGGTGGCGTTAAACAACTGATTTTGTTATGTTTTGATCATGATACTTGAGAAGGTGGGTTGTTACAACTTGCTTTTATGACTCGGATTGATTGATTGGGAAATAAAAGTTTTCAACTTTTTAGGATTTTCTAATTGTCAAACGACTCAAACCAATTTTTTTTGGGAGAATTTTTCATAAGTCCACTATAGCACTTTTCAAACCCACCTAGTCCATTTCTAAGTTTCATAACCCACTAAGTCCACTAATAATTTTAATGACAAAAATACCCAACTTAAGAAATAAGGGCCTTGTTTGGTTAACAAGAAAATCTATTTTTTTCCATTTTTTTTCGTTTTTGTTGCAATCAAGCCGCCGCCGCCGCCGCCACCGTCACTGCTACCATCACGCCACATATAACGTTATATGAGTAACAAAAAAACGTATTTTTTCATTTTTCTCGATTTTTTTATTGAACCCGCTATACTTAACATTTAACGTTATATATGTGACAAAATTCTCTTTTTGTTTTTTCTTATTTTTCTTGTATTGATTTTTTAATATTATATGAGTGATAAAAATTTCCTAACATATAACATTATATGTGTGGCAAAAAATTTCTAATATGCAACATTTCTTTTTTATTTTTCTTATTTTTGGTCTTTAACGTTATATGCTAGTCCGTACAAAACGTATAATATTATATGTGAGTTTTTTAATATCTAAATATCGCAAAAAAAAAAAAAACATATAACATTATATTTGAGTTTTTGCAACTCTGAATCTCACAAAAAAATTGAACATAACATATAACATTATATGTGAGCTTTTGTAGTTCTAAATCTCACCAAAAAAAAAAAAAGAATACTTAATATTATATCTGAGCTTCTGTAGTCTCACAAAACATGAAATATAAAATTATGTGTTCTCAAAACAACATCATACCTTTCCAACAATATTATATATCTCAAAAAATAACATTATATGTTCACATATTATGCCACCGTTATCCTTGTTTCCAGCCGTGCCTTGAATTCCAAGTTGAGTCCTTCTGCGCAGACCAATTCAATAAGAGAACATATAACGCTATTAGTTCCTTTATTTTGGAGTTTTACAGTACAAAATTAGGTACGAAGGACAAATTGTCACATATAACCATATATGGATATATAACCATATATGTCTCAGTAAAGAAGATCATCTATAACCAAACTACATCGCTAATCGAGTTTCAAATCACATGTTTTCACAAATAAGTCGGAGAGGCCGTTGCGTGGACCAATTCAATAAGTGATCGACAACGGAGCATATACCATTATATATGATAGAAACACATATATAACGTTATATGATACAAAAGATCATATATAACGTTATATGTTATCTTTATTAAATAACATAGAATATTTCTAATCTAGAATATTATATATAACAATATATTATTATATCTCTCTCTAACTGAGAATGTTTTTAAATAATGACATTAAATAACAATAAAAACACACAAAAATATATTATTTGTGTGACACGAAATGTGCACATATGACCTTATATTTTTCTTTTTGAAAAACACAACCTATTTCAATCTTATATGTCTAACCCTAGAAAAAAACACACATATAACCTTAAATATTTATTCAAAAAACTCAAAATATATCAGAAGCAAGTCGGAGAGGCCGCTGCGCGGACCAAATCAATAAGTGATTGATGAAAAGCACAATATAACCTTATGTATTTATTCAAAAAAACTTCATATCTGTAACCCTAGGAAAAACACACATATAACCTTATGTATTTATTCAAAAACCTCCAAATCTGATAATAACCGGACACGGGACAAATAAAAGAACGGATCAACCTTCTTATAATATTATATTTTTTATTTTTACTATTCCAAATTTCTCTTCAGTAAAACAAATAAAAGACCGGATCAACCTTCTTAATACGATAAACAAATCAACTTTAAAGCACGTTTATATAATTGACTGAAACTACAAATTTCACACACATAACAAGATGAAAATCCAAATTCGTTCAAGATTAGTGCAAGAAATAGACTATAACCTTAACTATCAAAGAGATCAAGATACAGAACAACAAGTACTACTATGAGGAACAAGTATTCTATGTATAAGATGAGATTACCGATTTCGAGGTCTGGGTGAATGACTCTTCTCCATGACTTCGCGTATATTCTCCCTTCGCTGCTTGGTGAATCGATTCATGGTGATTTACAGGCCGGTCCATCTTTGACAAGAAATAGATTATAATTGAATCTGAATCTGCAATAAACAAAAAAAAAAAAAAGAGAACCTGATCCACCTTTTTTTATCGTTAAAATGGCAGCCCCATTGACTGGGCTATAGCACAAGGACGGCATCGGCGGGTGGCTGTAATGGCATCCCCACTGAACTAATGGCATCCCCACTGAACTAATCGAACAGCAACAAGTAGTAATTGCATGAAGAATTCCGCCCTAAGATTGCTGATTCTCATCTTCCTGTTCTTTCACAAAGCGACACGGACGAACTTGACGGGCTCCACCGCGCCGCCATGGCCTTCGCCAACAATCAGGAGAGTGACGGTGTGGCCTCACTTTTGCCGTTGAGAGAGAGAGAGAGAGAGAGAGAGAGGAGGTTGTGCTCCGGATTTGTTTGTGGTTTGGAGTTTCTCTTTATATGACAGTTTATATAGGAGGGCATTTTTGTCTTAGTTTAATTTCTTTTTCAAAAGAAGTGGACTTAAGACCTTACTAAACTATATTCGTGGACTAGAGGTGGACTAACTAGGTTACAAGTTCTCTATAATGGACCCTAGACTAATTTTTTATTTTTTTATTTTACTTTCATCCAAATTTTTTTAAAAATATCCAAGATGAAATCCAAAAAAATTGACTTTTGGGATGATGTGCAAACCATACACACTCTTTCTTAATTATCCAGATAGTATGTAACTAATTCCACAAAAATAATGAAATAAAAAATTGGAACATATCACGCTATAAAAAGTATTACACAATAGTTGAAATCATAAAGTGGTGTAACTAACAATAAATATGCATTATTTTATTTTATTTTTCCCCATACCACACTTCTTCGTACAAAAATGTGTGGACTTGATTGGATATTTGGGCATATTTATTTATTTGTATGGGCTTAAAATTATTCATTTATTTAGGCACGTTTCAGCTACTCCGGGTCGACCCCCCAGGACCCATATGGCATGGCCCGTATATATAACTGTACGGGTTTAGAAATGGCACATTGATTAGGCCCATTTACGGACTTATGTGTCAGAGTCAACCCAATTTCGAACCGCCGGATTTGCTCAACACACAGTTAATCAATGTTCGATTCTTGAGTCAAATTATAAGTACAGTAATTTCTTATTAGTTTCCTAATTCTACCGAGGATCACTTATATTTGATCACTTGACGGCGAAACCGCGAAAGGAAAAACAAGGGTCAGCTCAACCGGCCAGCCCAAATTTACAACCCACAAACTCATAAAAGGCAAATTGAAGGCAAAAATCAACTCAGAATATATTCTTGTTCGAAATGAATATTCCAGGAGCATTTATCCATATGATGATACGATGTATCCATCCACCACCATGCAACTGATGCAAGATTAACCCCTTGAGTCCTTGACTAGCGGTTGGTTGTCGGTTAGCACACTTCTTTGTATCCCTTAGCTAATTCTTTCCTCTGTTAACTCTCAATCAAATTGCATCACACAGTACAAATTTATTCTCTTTGCTATTATGTACGAAGATTCAAGAAGAGGGTTTGGGGATTAATTATTGGGAAAGAACAAGATGTTCTCGAAGTGGGTGTTTTGTGGGTTTGTTTATTTTCTCTTGGGTTTTCTCAATTTGGTAGAGTTCTGTAGTGGTGGGATAACCAGTAGTTATGTAAGAAACGATGACCTGAGTTTGGATATGCCATTAGACAGTGATGTGTTTAGGGTACCTCCTGGGTATAATGCGCCCCAACAGGTATGTTATTATGACTCTTGTTCTGCTTCATTCAAGATACTTTGTTTTCATGTAAATTTGTTTGTGGGTTTTGTTCTTGGTTCGTACTCGGAAACCATTTTTGATAACTTACATGTCTGGGCGAGCTTACATGCACTTCGACTAATCCTGTGATTGATTCCACCGTACATTAGCTTATACGCACCTCGACTAATTGTGTGACCAATTCCATCCATTAGCAAGGCCCAGATAGAATCAAAGCAAAGCTCCGTATGGATATGGTTAGGGGTGAAATGCCACTTGAACCCGACGCCATAGGGGTTGATAGCACGTGAGAGTTTTCGAATCCGATAGCACCAGACCACCCCTTGGGTTTTGGAACTTTGTTTGGTTGCTAAGAAAACTCAAGAGTCAAGACAAGCATAATGATGTGAGTTGGTAATCTTATTCGGTTTGGTCTGTTCGTACTACTCACTCAAAAAATTTTGATTCAGACAATTTCTATAGGAAGTGTCCTCCATAGAGAATCATGGCAGGCAATATTTAATTTCCTACCTCTTCTTTTATAATCTTAGCAACCAAACGGAGCATATCTCCTTGTGTGTGTGTGTATGAGTGTGAGTGTGTTTAAGAGTAAAGGTTTTAGGGTTACTGAGCTTTGTTTATCATTTTCTTTGATGTTGTTTGGATGCCCACTTCAGAATGCGCAGTTTTAGCCATGTTTAGTGGTTTTATTTTCTCTGATCTGAGAATTTTGTGTTTAAGGTTCATATAACACAAGGGGATCATGAGGGGAGGGGTGTGATTATCTCTTGGATCACTCCAGATGAACCGGGTTCAAATACAGTTGTCTACTGGGCAGAAGATAGCAAGCTCAAGGGCAGTGTTAATGGCATTGTCCTTACCTACAAGTACTTCAATTACACTTCTGGTTACATTCACCACTGCAAAATCAAGAATTTGAAGGTCAGTGCTTCTTATTGAATGATAAATTCACCTGCAATTCGACGTTTGAAGATTCGTATAATTTTCAATGATTTGCACTTAATTCTTTCTTAACACCGCAGTTTGATACAAAGTATTACTATGAGGTTGGGATTGGAAACACGACGCGGCAGTTTTGGTTCATAACTCCTCCCAAAGTTGGCCCCGATGCTCCTTATACTTTTGGTCTTATAGGTATTTGTTGAACCCCAGCTTGTTGTGCAAATCCAATTATCATCAGGTTGATTGGCCTTACTGTCCAATAATACTCAACAAATAGACTTGAAAACTTTATGGGCCTTATCAATGCGACAGGATCAAAGGGCGCCCAGGCACAACGGTAAGGTTGCCCCAACGTGGCCTGGGGTTACAAATATGAGTCACAGAAACAGCCTCTCCGCTGAGGCGTATGCCTGTATGCATCCAACCCCAAACCTCGTAGTAGCGGTAGCCTCATGCATTGGGTATCCATTCTATTAAGTTTAAAAGGGCCGATACCTTGTGAAACTCATTTTGGGTCTAAAATTTCCATCGGAACCTCACAAACACATAAATGAATTGAGATTGCTTATCTGTCGTAAACTCACTCTATTGAGCATTTGTGCAGGGGATCTCGGCCAGACTTATGATTCAAATAGGACGCTAACTCACTATGAGTCAAACCCAGCGAAAGGACAGACAGTACTGTTTGTTGGGGACCTCTCTTATGCGGATGATTACCCATTTCATGACAACACCAGATGGGATACATGGAGTAGATTTATAGAGAGAAACGCTGCTCATCAACCTTGGATATGGACTGCAGGGAATCATGAGCTTGATTTTGATCCAGAAATTGTACTTTCTCTTTGCCTACCCTATTCCATTAAAAAACGTGTTGACCTCATCTCAGTGATTTCAGGTCTAATATTAAGTTGAGTACCATGGACTACTCGCTTTTTTGGCTATTTCAAAAGCCTCATGGAGGATATTGTACAAGCAAGAGTAAAAGTAGCCAATTTTATTTTGGAGCTTAACCCCAACTTCCTTAATATAGGATAGCATAGAAGTGGTTTTTCGTGCTTGTAACTTAACCACTCCATTAAGTGCAAGATTGGTACTGCTGCACCTGCAAAATCATCTTTCGATATTTAGCATCAACGGTTTCATGTGCTTTTAATGCCACTACACTGCTTGCAGGCTAGGTGTTTATTCACCAGCAAAATCATCATCTTTGGTCTTTCTTGATGAATGCTTAGCATAGAAGTGATTTAGTGTGCTTTTACTTAGTACAAGATCAGCGAATTTATACTCTCTTATCTTTTACAGTACTAATCATAATGGTAGTGACACTGTTGCAGGGTGAAACTAAACCCTTCAAACCGTATACAAGTCGTTTTTTCGTACCCTTCAGATCTTCTGAAAGTACATCTCCTCTTTGGTACTCAATTAAGAGGGCTTCAGCGTACGTGATCATCTTGTCTTCTTACTCAGCTTATGGTAAGAATTCATAACATATACGTGAATTATATTAGAGCGACCTAAAAAGCTAAATTGGCAATATAAGTCATACGGTTCTTGTACCGAAATTTGTAAGAGATCAAACAGCTATTCTTGAATTATAGTTTGTTCCCATTCGGAACCAAGCAAGCTGGCTTTTGTAACCCTGGCATTTAGCGTGTTCTTAGGTTACATGCTACGCGTTTTAATCCAGACGGTGTTGTGAAGAGTAGCAGTTCTGTGGAAGCTGCTTTTTGGCTTTCTCAGTTGCTTTGAGAATTCTTAACATTCAAGAATTGTCCTTTCCAAAAGAGAGCTGCCATCAAAACTCCCTTTAGCGAATTGAACTATAATGCCATAACGGGATAGAGTCCACTGGCAGCTTATATGTCTAATGGTGAGGGTGGAAAAAATACTTTTGTCAGACAAGTTATAGTTTCATTTTGCAGGGAAATACACTCCCCAGTACAAATGGCTGGCAAAGGAACTGCCGAAGGTGAACAGGACTGAAACTCCATGGCTCATTGTTCTTATGCACTCTCCCTGGTATAATAGTTATGTTCATCATTATATGGAAGGGGAAAGCATGAGAGTGATGTACGAGTCATGGTTTGTGGAGTACAAAGTAGATGTTGTCTTTGCTGGTCATGTTCATGCCTACGAACGATCAGTAAGTACCCCTTCTCTCTGGCTTTCCTCTTAGTTATATTTGAACTCTCAATTCTTCTCCTTCTCCTTCTCCTGTTCTGTTTAATCTACGAAAGTATTATAGGATACTTCAAGCTAAACTAATGCAATAAAATGTTTATGTGACAGGAACGC
The DNA here is from genome assembly GCA_019656835.1 of Rhododendron ovatum. Lineage (NCBI taxonomy): Eukaryota > Viridiplantae > Streptophyta > Magnoliopsida > Ericales > Ericaceae > Rhododendron > Rhododendron ovatum. The sequence goes on from CM033795.1 coordinate 38,843,572, forward strand.
ATCTCTAATATTGCATACAACATTGTAAACGGATTGTGTACTCCCAGGAGTGACCATTCTGCCCCTGTCTATATAACCATTGGAGATGGAGGAAATCTAGAGGGATTGGCTACTGAGTATGTTACATCAGTGGATTGCTCTTCAAGGACTTGCATAATTTGAAACTTTATGCTATTGACACGACACGTGTTAGAAATTTAAACTTATAATGTGCATTTCTATTTGCAGAATGACAGAGCCACAGCCACTGTACTCAGCCTACCGGGAGGCCAGCTTTGGACATGGCATTTTTGACATTAAGAATAGGACGCATGCCTACTTCAGTTGGCATCGGAATCAAGATGGATTTGCTGTGGAAGCAGACTCTTTATGGTTCCATAATAGATACTGGACATCACCAGAGGGGTCCTTCCTAGCCACATCCCAATGAGGGTCTCATTTCCAATGGTTTGTCCTCTTTTATGGCACAAATCAACCCAGACTGGATGGACAATACGGTGTATGTATTATGCACTATCCAATGCAATAAATTAAAGATCGATTCAAAGTGTATAATTATATCATCAAACTGTCAACTTATAAATTAGAATGAATAAAATTACGTCTGATGAAATACTAGCTTGACTCTGGATTTGATAGTATCTTTTACCTTATAGAAATGAGGCTACAACCTACATAATTAGACGGAAGTTAAGATTTGGTGATATATTTTTGGAATCTGATAAATTCATAGGATAGAGATTCTTGAAACCACTTGCAAAGTATTCAATAGAATCAGCACCATATTAATAGCGACAAAGTTGTAGTTTAGACATGGTGTGATCAATAAGACATCTAACCAGTTCTCACAGGAATGTTATAAGTTGACTCAAGTACTCTGTTACAGGCTAGCCCATGCAATTCTTATACAATTTTTTGTACAGATAGAATGACGTGACAGGTGTCTTTACAAGTCAAAGGTATCTCCAAGGATTTTTTTTTTTTTAGCCTCATCATATTGTATGCTATTTCCGTATGTATCTTTTGCTTGGCAAACCAAATATCTCTTGGATAGCCAAATGACTGCTCCGTTTTTAAAATGGGGTCACCGTTATCTGTAAGTGACAGGTGTGGAGTGCCACATGGCACGTTGCTTCAAAACTCTCTGAATTTGGAGTTTTGGACTTCTTGCCCTCCTCCTCTTGCCTCCTGCTTTGCAGGAGATTTTATTTCTTTACCATTCTGTTTTGGCCTGCTTTAGTGTCTTCTATAACCATAAAGGGTGTGTGGAGGGGACCATTTTCAATATTCTCTCTACTGATCAGAGCTACTACTTATGTGCCCAGAAGCTCCATTTTTTCCCAAGGCTTCATTTCTTATGTTCTCTTTGATTCTGTGAACTTGAAATTCCACATGAGGCACCATTCCAACCTACTAATCCTTTGCATACATTTCAAGTGGTATCTATTGATAACAGAACTAGTCTACTTATATATACGTCGCATTTCATATGAATTTTCCGGGTAGATTGATACATAGGCGGCGACGCAATGTTCAGGAAGTGACCCTTTGAAATTCTACATGTTTACATTATGCATGTACTTGACGTATTATGTATGCTTATGTATTACTTGCAACATACAGATGGTACTAAGTATGTCGGAAACTTCAGAAAGGGTATTGCATAGCTTCCCAGCCCTTCCCATCCTCGAAGTCACCGGAAACGGAAAAGATCCCCGGGTCCATCATGGCTTGAAAATCCATAGACGCGGTCGCCTCCGCCCACATGGCCGAGTCATCGAACTCCGGCAAGTCGACAATCAGATTCCCCCGAACCCCATCAATTGCCATGCCATTCTCAACACCCTTGTTGGTCTGTGATTCTCCCGATGGCCCCAATAATGGGCTATCAGCAGAACCTGAACTACTGCTAGGGTTCTTCACATGGTTGATTGAAGGGGCTGCATACTGAGGAGTCGCGAATAGCTCCGGAAAGTTGAGCTTTGCGTGGGACCCATGGAGTTTACGCGCTGCCGCATCATAAGCCCTAGCGGCTTCCCAAGATGTGTCGAATGTGCCGAGCCAGAGGCGCGCCCCACGATTCAGCTCCCGGATTTCGGCCACCCATTTCCCCCACGTGCGCTGCCGTACACCTTTGTAAGTGCATGAACCGTTCTCCGGGCCTCCCTTCCCTCTCATGCACCCTTTCCTTGAACTCCCTTGTGAAGTTTTCTTCGCCTCCCGGTTCTCTCCCATACCCATTGCAGATTTCAACATTTTTCTTATCTTTTTATATACTCTTGAACCTGATAACCTTGAAAACTGTGGATGCTGGTAAGTGATATAGGCTTAAACCTAGAATGCTGTTAGTTTTTATACCCTGCAAACTGGATGGGAGGATTCAATGGAGGATAAGAATCTTTTCATACGTGTCTGTTGGTGGGTTTTGGCTGATACTTGCAAAAACTACTTGTTTTGATCGTGTCAAAGGACCCAAGGGTGATAAGATCAGTGTTTTTCTCTGTACATTGTACTTAGCCGGATCATTTGTTTTTTACTTGGACTCTCTGTGCATTGTACTTGGCCGGAGAGTTTGTTTTTTTTTCTTGGACAGGAGCTCAGGTGGCGGAAAAGGGAAGAGCAAAAACCACACATGGCGAGAGGGAGAAGCAGGGATAGTCTATGGGTCGGTCATTTAAGTAATGGATGTGTTTGTGTAATCTAGCTCACTGTTGAATAAGCAATGATGTCATGTCAGTTTGGATTATGCAATCTTGGATAAGTTGACTTTCCGCAAATATGAGTTGATTACCAAACCGAGTCATGTGTCCCAATCAAATAGAGTCGGCATACGGTGTGAGTTGATTCCTTGTTGCCCTTGGTTCAATCGGATGTTTCATACGGTAGCTTACGCTTTTGTAGCCCCGAGTTTCGAGTTGAGACACTGAGTTGGCTCAAGTTCAAGAACCAGCTTCAGAAGCTTTGAAAAATAAGCACCCACAACTTCCAATTTTGTCTCACTTTACATTCTTCCAAAATCAGATTTCGATTTACATAGTAAATTTTGCAACTCTGGACCACCTCAATCGAGGGAACTTTCTGAGTTCATCCAACAAGAGTTCATAATTTCTAGCCTACTCCTAAGATTAAGGGGGGTGGGACCCTGCCAAGCGACATAAGCAGGCATTTGACCACTCTCGAATGCCCTCAAAATGGAGGTCCGAGGGGAAAATACTATCCAGCGTCCGGACCCCAAACGGGGCCAGACTTGCTCATCCCAAATATCTCGAAATTTGTCAATGGAGCATGGATTACTTTGTCTGCATTGGCATTTCTCACTCGCAAAAGAAAAAGCAAAAGGAAAGCACATCACGAAGTCGTATGCATCTCAGTATGCCAAAACACCAAACTCACATGCACATAAGGACATTAATTATGTAATTGTCGACATGCAGTCACTGCAGATAAAGGTGCTTAAAGCCAAAGTTTCATTGGAGCTACAAACCCAAATTCATAAGAATAGCAAGGAGTCAAGAAAAGAGTAGTGACCGAACCTGCATCCGGAGTATTATTTCGGAAACAAAAAATGTAATAATACTTGACCAAATTGCTTCAGGGTGGCAAGCCCTAGTTTTGAAGCTCCCACGGTTCGCCGATCGGTGTCAAAGTGTCTTACAAAAAGAGGGCACCACATCCGGTCCTTCCCAAATTGTCTAAAAAACGGGCAGTTTAATATTCTAGAAAATAAACAAATCAATGGAATTAAAAGCATTGATCTATTCAGAGAGAGAGAGAGAGATTAGCACGATCCTTGAATAGATACTGGAATTAACACGTTCGGACAGATCAAAATTAGAATAGTGAAGGACTGAATTAACTCTATAGTACACGAATTTACATGCAAGCAATAATGTGGATCAACCATGTACAATCAATCGAGATAAAAACCAATCCGCCAGTTGTTGAAGCCAAATTCTACCCTCCTTTCTGCCATTCAAAGGAGGTGTAGTTTATAAGAATGAAATGAAGCACCCTTCTACACGAACCTTCACACATATCCAAGCGTGGGTGACAGAATTCTGTGCCAAAACCATAACCGCAACACAGTCCGAGTGAAACCAAGTATTCCATCATTGCCCCAATAACAATGATCATTTGACACAACCTTGAGCTAGCTCTTCAGAAAATCCTTCAACGCAAATGGCAGAACTCCATCCTACAAAACCACCAACACAAGTAAGAATGCAGCCTATATGTATCAAAACTCCTCGTATTTTTAACAGTCCCTTGCCATCTCAATCCACCATCTTTCCCCAAGTGCAACGTCAGCATCAAGGATCAAAGACTTAAAGTTCAACTTATAAAAGTCTGTTAAAATTTCCCTTCCGATTTTTTTGAATATAAATCCTTGTGATCTATGTTTTATCACTGATAGAACAAGTCATTCAACAAATTGGCTGAGCAACATATTGCTCCTCCCCTCTTTAGTCTCATGATAAGACCCACTAGAAATCATTCAACAACCATTACAAATAATTCTTGCATGGAAAAGAAATTCTTCGACTAATGAAAAGGCAAAAGAACCAACAGGTTTTCAAAACAAACAGTCTAAAGGACAGACTAGCATTCATTTCTAGATTTACAACGAGCATGAGAAACTAAAGAATGCTTAACATCTAAATGGAGATGATATAGCACGAGCAGCATTGGAACTTTCAGACAGTGAGAGGGAAGGAACTAACTTCAGGCTACCTTGACATGATCTTGATTTAAGGACTGTCTAACCACTGTTGTCTGTTGTATCAGCCTTTCCATTGCTGAATAGCTGGGCTGGTTGGCATTAGCTGACATTCCAGAGATACAGAAAGAAGGTTAATAAATTCCATGTGATAATAACAGCTACAAAAGAAATAGTAAGGAAAAGCAATAACAAGCAGGACTTAAAAGCAAAAGGATATTAGAAGAAACGCACCAAGAATTGCTCTATTCAAACTGTCTGCGACATGCTGCCGATAGTCCAAGCTAAGCAGATGAAACATTGGAGACTTTTCTGGTTCTTCATAAGCTAGTAAAGCCATAAAGTCCTGCAACCACAGTAAAGCTCTCTCATGTCAAATAAAGGTCAAACAAAGATCTACGACAATCAGCCAAAAAGTGCTAAATAAGATTTCCTTAAGGTGGATACATACTTCGAGCTTCTCAACATATTTTTGCACCATCCCAAAAGGAGTCAACTTGGTCTGAGCAAATTCCAAAGCTTCTGTGCTGCCAAAGAAATGTAAGTTTAGTAAAGAGAGATGTGAGACTCATCAGTTTGAGGAATTATTCTTACTGTGCTCACCATTTCCTAGAACAGACAAGCTTAACAAAATGAAGGCTCAAGAGATCAAAATGCAAGTCCTTATTTCTATCAAGTAATTCTGGTGCAAGTTCTTCTGTCAGTTCAATGGCCTTCAGTGCATTCCCATCCAGTGCAAAATGGAAAATACCTGGGACAGAAGACACACAAGGTCATACCACCCAGAAATAAGCATCTTAAGCCACAGGGAAGTAACTGCACACCATCACATGACACATCAAGCAAACATAAACCAATGATACAGTAAAGCCATTGTCCCTCTTTTTCTCCTTATGTAAGGAAGGAGTTTCTACATCTAGTTTCCAGGAGATTTGTTTTCAAAAGCTTGTATTTTAGCTAATACAATGTGTTACAAGCCATGATAAGTAGTAACTTGGCACCGCGTGACAAGTTCAACAATTCCAATGACATCTGTTTTAGTATCCAATGTGCAAGCCAGTTTGGAAAGTCTTACATAGTTACATTCCTATGGGACTTTGGATTCTTGAAGAGATTTCAGGAGAGAACAAAAACAAATGAGAAGGATTAAAAGACAGTAAAAGGAAACAAAACTTCATTTTCTCCTCTTTTTTGAATGGATATGCATGGGTCAAAAAAAAGATCCTCTTTTTTCTTGAGCTAACCAAAAACAACTACTGGAGTAACATGGAACTACATACATTCCTGTTCCCTTTTTCCATTCAAATGTAGTCAAGAAAAATTGTCGGCTATTGTTATGAGGGAAAAAAGTTTCACCAAACTTCTTCGGTTATGGAGTTCACACAAATTAGATTTTGACACATATGGCCCAAGCTGCCCAACACTCAGATATTCACTAGTAGGCCATGTGATTCAAGAGCAACATTGACACTCAAGGACCTCGAGGTCTTAACTGGTAAAATGTTGAGAAGAAAAGATACTACAAAATCACCTACGTTTTCGTTTCTCCATGTCCTCAAGATGATTGGCTAACTGCTTCATCCCCGTACAGGAGATAAATGACTCCACAGTTTCATTGTAGCAATTGTGCACCAAATATGAAAGGACAACGTTGTGTATATCATTATCATTGACCACCTGTCAAACAACCAGACCCTTTAGATAGAGAACAATGTACAGTCTTTTAGATTAAAGCATGCATCAACGAAGAATTGTGCCTTTAATCACAATCACAGAACCATGATTTCTGGTGTGAAAAAGGGAGAAAAACCACCAATGAACAATTTGTTTCAACAGGAGTTGAAATAAAAAAAAAAATCAAAAGTAAAGCACAGTAACAATGCGGTGGTAATGACAAATCTAAATTTACAACTGCGATGCTGGTTTGCCATCTTAATACTTATGAACACTTCAATCGGGTCGTCAATTTTGTAAACATCACAAGGCTCCATGCGAAATAAACTAACTACAATGCATAGTAACAGCAGGGGCCAACATGAAATTTATAATCGCAAATAGCACTCAAAACACATTGTCATCAAGGAGAAACGATTAAATGATGGAGGAGTTTTGAAGATGATTAATCCGTTTAGCAGATAAAGAAAAGTGTGGAACTTGCTAAAACAAGTCAAAGAGTCCACCAATTTGTAAATCAATGTGGTTAACTTTAAAGGAAGGAAACATTGGAGTAATAGCAATACATCAACCATCTAACAATCTAACTCGAGAAAAAAAAGGGGAGAGAGAGAGTACAGCTTTCCAGAATCATCTATCTGGTTCTGCCGCGTGTGTACTTAAACAAGTGTCATAAAAAACATTTCTTTTCCGGACAACATAATCACAAACATCTAAAATCGCCTAATCCACGAAAACAAAAATATTTACCAAAATACTAAACTTTTCATGAAACAATAAGCAAATAGGTTAGCCAGAACTAATTTGCATAACTGCAACTATTACAGAAGACCAATTGGGGCAACCAGACCAAGAATCCATGTAACCGATCCCATCTAGATGATGTAATTCCCAAACCTCTCCATATGGAACTACTTAAGGTTTCGATTAGCCACAAACTAAATTTCATAACCAGCCCCAAGGGGTTGGCCTGGTAGTCAGGCCTGGACTTAGGGGATTGCACCCTCCTAAGGTCTAGGGTTTGAGACTTCTCAGTTGCTATCAACTCTTATGCGGACCTCCTATGGTCTAGGGTTTGAACCCATGGAGGGTGTGGCAGGTATTGACTAACTTTCACAACTGCAACTATAACAGAAGACCAATTGGGGAAACCACAGAAATAATTCGTATATGCCAATCCCATCTAGACGTCGTCATTCAGGAACCTCTCCGGTTTCGATTAGCCACTAAACAAAATTTCATAACCACCCCAATGGGTTGGCCTAGGTTTCAAAATTTCTCAGGCAATATCAACTCTTATGCGGCCAGTCTACACAGGCTTTACCCCGTGTTAATTGAGCCCCTGGACAGTGGGGTAAGTCTCCGAGAATTAGTTGAGGTGCACATAAGCTAGCCCAAAAAAGGGAAAGACAACTAATTTTCACAACTACCGCTACAACGGAACACCAATTGGGGCAGCCAGAGCAAGAATTCATAAATCCCAATCCCACATCATTCTAAAACCTCCCCACTCGAAATTAGGTTTTCTATAAACCCCAATAAAGTCAACATCATCAGCGTAAACGACCAATCTGGTTGAACAAAACCCATAAACCACTGAACCCTAAAACTTTGACCTTAACCGAAACCATCAAATCGTCTCTGGTTCCTAAAACTATAAAGGGTAACAAAAAGAAAAAAAAAAAAAAAAAAGAACTTACGATGTTTTCGTATTGTCGTGGATCAGCGTCCATTATCCACCGCCTGTAAATTATCTGCAAACAGTTGCACGAAAGTAGGGTTTTATTGTTTCGGGAGGCCTTCAGAACTCGAATTGATAGAAGCAGGGTTTGGATTCTGGTGGCACCTCTCTCTCTCTCTCTCTCTCCCTCTCTCGCCTCGCGGGATCTTGTGGGGGATTTTTAATTTATAGCTGTTCTGTTGAGTTCTTGTTTTCAACTAGTTCTCTTTCGAAGCACGGGTCTAGATACGTGTATGGTAAATTTCACTTTACACCCCTTGAGGTTTCCTGTAAAGCCAACCTTCCCCACTCCCACGTTCCAGAAATGAGTCTGCACTCCCACGTTCCCAGTCATTGTTAGTATTTCCAGAGTATCTCAAAATGTTACTCAGGGTTTGTTTCGAACATGTAGAAAGGAAAAGAAGAAACAGAAAAGTTATTGAGGAATAAAGTGAGAAAAATTTAGGAGAGAATTTACTATGAGATGGCGATATAGGATAGTTACTCAGTGACTCGGTGATGACTTGGTGGCTCGTCTTCACTCGGCGTAATTGTATTGGGGCAAATCTTGCTGGAAGTCCCACCAACTCATCTTGGTTTTGCTGGACACACCACAAATTCCATCACTCTATCTAACCAAATTCATCCTTGAATCTTTGGAGTTTGGCGTTGGTGTGTGCAATAGCAATAGCGATGAGATAGCAATGGGCAGTAGTTGGGAGCTTGTGCATCTCTTCTATAAGAGAGGTCAGTGGTGTTGGCGGCAAAGACGATAATGAGCTGGGATTTGAACCGTGGTCATGAAGGTTATGGTGGTGAGAGGTCAATCGTTGGGAGTGAAAGGGGAGTGAATGTGAGAGGACATAGAGAAAGAACACATGGGGCTGGTTCGTTTTTGGTACTTAAAATCTCTGCGCACGATCTCTAATAAATTTTCTTTATCTATCTATCTCCGCTCATTATTCTTGAAAAACTCCCCTAAAAACCAAAATGAACAGGGTCGTCGTGTTTTGCCATCGTTTATTTCACCATCTCAGTGTGTATCTTGCCATCTCGGCGTCCAAAAATGCCATGTGTGCAATTTCTATTTGCAAATGGACGAAAATTGACACCGGGTGTCCAATTTCACAACGGCTAGATAGTTAAGGTGTTAAAAATTAATGAGATATCAAAAAGTTAAGGTATTTATGAAAAATTGAAGTATAAGTTCAGGGTTTTTTTTGAAATTTTCCAACTATGGATTTGAGCACATTTTTGTCTCGTGCCTCATTAACGCCTTTTGACTTTTTATTGTCTGCTAAGCACTTTCAAGACAAAAATCCCAATCCTGGATAAACACCAAATCAAAACCCAACACTCTCACAGAAACTCTCTCTCTCTCTCTCTCTCTCTCTCTCATGGGTTGGTTCTGGTCCTTACTGATTCTCAGTCTTCTCCTCACCCTCTCCAAATCTCTATCTTCCTTTACCTCCGATCAATTCGACACTTGGTGCAAACAACATGGAAAAACATACTCTTCAGAGCAAGAAAAGCAGCACAGGCTCAAAGTCTTCGAACACAACCATGCCTTCGTTACCCACCACAATGCCGAAGCTAATTCCTCTTACACCCTCTCGCTCAACGCCTTTGCCGATCTTACCCACCACGAGTTCAAGGCCTCTCGCTTGGGTCTCTCTTCCTCTGATGATTTGAAGAGATTCGACTACTTTAGGCCATCAATTCTTGAAGAGCTAAGTGCTGTTGCTGATGTTCCTTCTTCGGTTGATTGGAGGAAGAGTGGAGCAGTTGCGGGAGTCAAAGATCAGGGCAGTTGTGGTATGTGAGTATTTCTCTGTATCTTGAGAACTTCTTTTGCTTTCTGTGATTGAAAATAACTTGTTTGCTTTTTGTTGTTGTTGATTTTGTGTGCATCATTCGATAGGACTTGTTCTAATATCAAGGGACATGTTGGGTAGGAATTAGGATTATTGAAGATTAGTGCCTTCAGGCCCGGAATTGGTCGAAGTGCACACAAGCTGGCCTGAACATTCGGTTGTAATAATTTAGAAGGGAAAAAAAAAAACAGCTTGTAGTGCCTACAATTGCCACATACAAGTGATACAACCAAACAACCCCTTTGTATTGTGAGAATGGGTGGGAAAAGAAAAGATACAGCTCTAGTACTTGTTTGGATACCTTATATAGGTGGGAAATAGTGAGAAGAATGAAAATTGAAGGGAAAAGGTGGGCTTTGTTGATCCATTTTTGTTTGGTGCGAAGTAAGAAACCTTATTCGATATTCCTTTCTGTTTCTGTCCCTGTTTGTTGGTAGTTTATGGGGTCTGAGGGTAGCTTTATTTCCATGGGTGCCCTGCGGCCTGCAATGCAACTCTTCGTTTGTTTTTATGCAGTGGTTAACATTTGTATCTCATAAACAGGTTCGTCTTTTAGATATCAGTTAAAGACCCAAAATAAATAAATAATATGATACTAAACTCGAATGAATGACATGATGCGGTAGCAGCAAGTCAAATTTAACTTACTTATAAGAAATACCCAGGTTTTATTCATAAAGAGAACCTACTGATGCATAAATGTTTGCATAAGTTCAATTGGTACCCAGAATATGCTACAAGGACTTTGAGTAAGATTTATCCGTATTCTCGAAGATTTAACGCAAAACACATCGGAGTGATCTACAAAGTATTGCCTTGTAGATTGGTGTGCATGGATGCAAATTATGTATCTTGACAATTTAGACAGGGACCTGTGAGTCACTTGTCGATTGATGATGTTAGTTATTCTCGTAAAGGAAATGGATTTGCTTTTTGGATCTTGTCACAGAATCATCTTCTAAATGAGGATATACTTTCATATTCGTTGCAGATGGTTAGATCAGATCCAAGTGAAACAAGGGGGCTTTTTTGTGACACAGAAAATATTTACGAGTGTCTAACAAACCCATGCCGTGGAGATTTCAAACTGTTCCGATACCTTCTAATTTGAGAAGCTAGGACGTTCTGTATGTCCTATGATTGTATAACCATGTGTAGCCAACTTAGACTAGCCCTCCCTGCTTTTTATTATTTTCATTTTAGAACTCCTTTCATATATTTGGACGTTCATGTTCTTTGATGCAAGATGGAGTTGGAATATCACTCTGTGAGTGACGAAGAGCATAGTTATTATGATTTCAAAATTGGATTCATGAAGCTAGTGTAAAATGCAGAGAGTAACGACATTGTTATTGGAGATATTTTTCTTTATATTTTAAAGCCAATTGGATTTCTGAACACACTACTGAAAACCCCCTTGGATTCACTGTGGATCATTGTGACTAAAAGTTACCTAATTAGTTTACCAAAAAATACAACTAAAAATACTTCTACATAAAGTAGTTTTACTTAACCATCCTAGAGGTGATTAACTTCACTTCATATGCGACTGCATTTCAATGCGCTGCTGCAGCATATTTTTCCCTGGACGTTAAGAGGTAATAACTATTGTTTTATGATGTAGGTGCTTGTTGGGCATTTTCAGCCACAGGAGCCATAGAAGGTATCAACAAAATTGTAACTGGGTCTCTTGTCAGCCTGTCTGAACAAGAATTAGTTGATTGTGACAGATCTTACAATAGTGGCTGTGACGGTGGGCTCATGGATTATGCATATCAATTTGTCATAAGAAATCATGGGATTGACGCCGAGGAAGATTACCCCTTTCAAGGTGGGGGAAAGTCTTGTAACAAAGAAAAGGTAGAGACTTTACTATGGGACTGTGTCCATTTCTATATCCCTTCGAACCCCTCCACCGAAAACCTCATAATACTAGAAAGAGTTTAGTTCATTCACTATGATGTTAGAATTTTCTCCTCTTTTCTTCTTCTTAACTCTGTATTCATGATGCAGCTAAAACGACATGTTGTAACCATAGATAGCTATATAGATGTTCCCCCAAGTAATGAGCAACTCCTCCTACAAGCTGTGGCAACTCAACCTGTAAGCGTAGGAATATGTGGTAGCGAAAGAGCATTTCAGTTGTACTCTAAGGTTGGTGTAGTTCCTCATTTTCAATTCCGAAGTCATGTTCTTTCTATTCTGACTCAAGAAGGATAAGAATCTTTAATTTTGTTGATAATATCTTATACAGGGAATATTTAATGGGCCCTGCTCAACTTCTTTGGATCATGCTGTGTTAATAGTGGGTTATGGTTCAGAAAATGGAGTTGATTACTGGATTGTAAAGAACTCGTGGGGTAAGCGTTGGGGAATGGATGGTTATATTCACATGCTACGTAATGGTGGGAATTCTGAAGGAGTTTGCGGGATCAACATGCTAGCTTCATATCCGGTTAAAACAAGTCCTAATCCACCACCACCTCCTCCCCCTGGTCCTACAAAATGTGACATATTCACTAGCTGTTCACAAGGTGAAACCTGCTGCTGCACATCACAGTTTCTGGGCATTTGCTTTTCATGGAAATGTTGCGAGTCAGATTCGGCAGTGTGTTGTAAGGACCACCATCACTGTTGCCCTCATGATTATCCGATTTGTGATACTAAAAGGAAACAGTGCCTCAAGGTTTGTATGGATTTCCTAATATTTTCTTTCCTACGTGTTCATAACTCATGGGAAGCACATTTAAGCAATGCTTGTTTTTGGTGAAAATATTTTTGATCAAATTAAGAAAGAATTGAATTAATCATGTTTGTCAAACAAGTTTGGGCATGTCTACCGTAGACCAGGAGATGCAGTAGTTAAGAGAGCGGATATGAAAGCTTTGGGTAGCAATGCTATGGGGAGGGGTAGACCTAAATTGACATTAGATGCTGTGGTGTGCAAAGATATGAGTATAATAGGTTTGTGTGAACAAATGGTCCTTGACAGAGCTCAATAGAGGAAAATGATTCATGTAGCCGACCCCAAGTGATTGGGACATAAGGCTCGGTTTGGTTTATGTTTGTCAAACAACATTTGGGATGATGATGGTGTGGGCTGTCTTAGCATTTGAACAAGTCGATGTTATATATGGAAATATGTTCGATAAACAAAAAGTTTGTGTGTTCTAGAGTTCGGGCATATTGCTACTGATAGTGATTTCAGTCTGTCATTGTATTGTTTTACCACTTTTAACGGCGTGTTGTGATATAATTTCAGCTATCTGGCAATGGCACAATGGCAAAAGCGCTTGAGAACAAATGGTCTTACAATAGCTGGGGTTTCCTTCTCGAGGGTTTAAATATGTAGACTGTAGACATGCTGATTACTGCAATACCGAGTGTTTGTTTTTGCATACTCCTTTACCATTAACGTGTTGTGCCTACAAAGAAACAGACGGATTTTCAAGCATGGAGGTATTCATTCTGTTGATCAGTGGATTCAATTTTGTCGAAGCTACTGCTTCAATAACATTGAAAAGAGTTCTTCCGGTGTAGTTTTCGTTGTTTTGCAGATTAAATGTTCATGTTCTGTAGGCAATAGTGCATAATTGATCAGCCAAAATGGAATATAAGTTGTTTTACTGTTGCTATGATCAATGTTTTATATTTCGATTCTGTGCGCTGGACTGGTGCTTAATGTTTTGTTGCTTCAACACTTACGGGCAAAAACAACTCAATTACGTGAACATCATGGAAGCATAGATTTTGACTTTGCTTGATGTTCCTCCATTAAAAACAGGATCCATAACCCAAGATTTTACTATCAAAAGTAACGAATATGGTACCGAGCACGAATAGTTAATAGCACGAATAGTTAATAGACATGGATAGGACAATAGCCGTGGTTTCTCTTTCGTACCATGAAATGGAAGCTTGGGCATGGTCCCAAACATAGTCATTGATCACGATGTTCAAACCAAACTCATAACCTGCAAAATCCCATCACCTACGATCATTGTCCCCAACGTACTTTAAGCGAAGGACATCATTCGGAGGAGAAGCTAAAACTTGAAGAAATCAATCACATGTTTGGAGATTAGCAGAAGATAGTTACTATGATTGAGAATGGTCAAAGCGGTCAAGAAGAGGTGAGCATAAACAATCTATCACAATTACAAGAGAAGCTGGGGGAGTCGATAAAGTAGAGCGAATTATACAACGAGAAGAATGTACAAGTGTGGCAAGCAGATGCCAATGAAAAGATAGCAAAAGAAACTTGCCCTGTTCGACTGGGTAAAGATAAAGAGAATGGGCAATTACAAGCAATGTCGACAAGGCGAGGAAAGCCCCGCTAGAGTTGTGCACATGATTTTCATGAAGATCGAGATGGAACTAAAGGGGGCAATCAACAATGTTATTGCCATTTCACTATCTGATGATTAAAAATTAGTCTAGCATTGATGCATGAAGAGGCCAAATCCATCTAACACGGGCGACACATTTGAGTGAGCTGTTCAAACCGGCACAATATGTGCCAGGATCGATAACATTCAACAATGGTGCACATCCCAGAATACTGATAGCATGCCTTTTTGAATATCCACACTTCAAAACCAATACTGAAATCTCAAGCCCCACAAAATATAACCCCAAGTAACCCCCAAGAGCAAAACTGAAGTTATTTGAGCTCGTTGCTAAACATAACTCCACAAACGAACCGATCTTTTATAAACGTGCTGAGCCTCCACAAATTGAGCCGAGCTTTTATGAACAGGCTGAGTTATAATCAGCTCTCGGCTCATATACTAAACAAGCTTAACACCAGAACTCAACTCGTTTACTAGCCGAGCCAAAACCATAACAAGCCGAGCCTCAAGCTACTCACGAATAGCTCGGTAATTGTTTGCAGCCCTACACACTCCTCATATCACACGCATTTTTTTGCTGTAAAAGATGACTAGAATTATAGGATCAAACCAAATACAAGCATCAAAATTTACAATTCCACCAAACATAATGTCAGAAATACACAGAGTATCCATTGGAATACCTATCTTTTCTCCTTGCACTCACTCTCTCTATATTAACCAATCACGACGAGGAGGACGGAAACACGTCCTTGACAGCCGATGCAGCCGTCAGGTAATTCAACGTGTTCCTCAACGTCTCCTTCTCCCTCTTCAACCTCACCGCTGTGTCCTCCAGCTCCAGCAGCGCCTGCTGCTCCCTCGGCGCCCCTTCGAACGTGCTCCCCACGAAAAAACTAAACGGCGTCGGATACTGATTCCTCCTCAAATCCCCCACCTCCTTCTCGGCCTTCCCCTTCCCGTTCAACCTATTCGATAACCTAATGACATCCTTCATGTACATCTCCACCTCGGCAGCGAGAGCCTCCACGTCGTCCTGTTCGCCGGGCCGGTCCTCGAGCCAGGCCACGTCGGCGACGAGGTAGGGTTTGGTGCGGGCGAGCTTGGTGACGCGGAAGCGCTCCTGGCCCTTGCAGATGAGGAAGAAGCGGTCGTCGCCGAGGCGCTCGTGCTTGACGACCTCGGCGACGCAGCCGACGTCGGCGGCTCCCGTGGCGGAGTCGGAGTAGACGACGCCGAAGCGGAGGTCGGTGTGGAGGAGGGTGTGCATCATGATGCGGTAGCGGAACTCGAAGATTTGTAAAGGGAGGATGGCGCCGGGGAAGAGGACGAGGGGGAGGGGGAAGAGGGGGAGCTCCTCGGCGGCGGCGTTTGGAGGGGTTTTCTTGGAGGCGGAGCAACGGAGGTGGTGGTTATTAGGTTTACGGTTGCGGTGGCGGCGGAGGATTCGAGACGGCGTCGTGAAGGAGATGGATTTAGGGTAGGTGGGATTAGTGTAATTAGGGATTAAGTGGTGTTTGGGAGTGAGGGTGGAGGAAGATGGGGAGGGTAGGAATTGGGGAAGAGCCATTTTCTCAAAGTGTTCCAGAGTGCAGTGAGCGGGGGGAGAAAGATTTTAGAAACAGAAAGTGGGCATGGTGGAAAGTGGGAAAGGAGAATTGGCAGTGGGAATGGAGAATTGGCAGTGTGTAATTTAGCAGGGTCTCTCTCTCTCTCTCTCTCTCTCTCTCTCTCTCTCTGCAGCTATAGATCAGTTCAAGCTTGGTAGTGGTGTGGATAATATGGAAAGAGAGAGGGGGGGTGTGTGGAGTGGGAAGGATTTGGGAAGCTGGCTCCAGTCCAGTTTTTCCCGTTCATCTTGGGGTCATAGTTTTGGGCTTTGAGGGCCCAGGATAGGCCCACAACAATAATCGAAATTATTCGTTTTGTAGAATTCGTCAAGTTTATCACTCTCAAAAAAATTTAGATTGATCTAATATCGATAGATACATGATCGAAGTAGTTTTGTACAAAAAAAAAAGGGAAAAAAAAACTATTTTGAAACCTAATTTTTCTATTTTTTATTGTAAAAATATGTTTCACTTATGTATTTATCAATGTTTGATCAAGCTAATTTTTTAAGTAAACAACAACTCAACTAATTCTGCAAAATGAACGATTTCGATTATTATTTTAGACCCGGAACGGCCCCCTAAGGCCCAAAACTAGACCCCAAACTGGGCGGGGAAAACTGGACAATAGCCAGCTCCAGGATTTGGGTGGTGATGGAGGTAATTTGGAAAAATTATTTGGTGGTGTTCGGTTACCGTTATTTGGTGTCCAACACGTCAGTGCCTCAACATCATAAACTCCCTCATTGTCCTATAGTACTTTTCAAAATTAATCATAGAAACTTGGTAAAATTCATCATTACCCTATTGTTCAAATTATAAAGCTGCACCTGCATTAATCAAATCAATTTTTTACAGGACATATTCGAAAAATCACTTATGCTTTCGATGTAAAATTATCACGTTCCCTTCTTAAAAAATTAAAATCTCGTACGGGCAACGATTTTAGCACTTTATTTTTTTTTATAAATATATACTCTAAATTTTATTATTTAGTGCTTAAAATGATACACAACACAAGCACTGAAAGAACAAATTTTGGAATGTGTTTATAAGTAATTAGAATGCTAAAATCATTTTCTATCTCCAAACGAGATATTCAAAATGGAACGGAGGAAGTATTCTTGTGAGATAGTACATGGCTACATCATACATGTACGTGCTGTTTGGCTGGGTCCTTAAGACCCCACATAAGCCTTTACCCGATTACAACTTGTTGTGCCTTCCCATAGATCGTCAGCCATCAGTTCTGCTACCACTTGTTGAGAGTTCGTCCGATGCATCGACCTCGCCACTGCATGCTCAAGACCTAATTTGTATGGGAGAAACGGCAAAGAGTCCACCACATTACTTGGGCCCAATATTTGAATGACCCATATCCATTTAAAAGGCTAAGTTTTGGAAGTCGTGAGTTATCTAATTGTATATTAAGGTCCAACTCTTTTTCTGTTTATCCGATATGAAACTTAACATTCACACATGTTCTAACAAATCTCCCCCCTCATGTGTGAACTGAACATTGGGCCTTAACCTCTCTTTGCATCCAAGCTCCCTCTTGATTCTGATCTACAACTCTCAACCCTATCTCCCGAAATAGGCTTATTCTATACCCACTCTATCGATTCGGAGTTATCTCAATTGAGAGCCAACGAAAGTCTCGGATTAAAAACCCGGTGCTCTGATACCAATTTGTTGTGCCGAACACAAAATTGAGAATATAATAAATTAACAAGCGATAAACAAGAATACAAGGATATACGTGGTTCCATTCAAGCACAAAGCAAGAACGTATTCCACGGGGACATGAGCAAGAGGCATTCCCAACACAACTTTTAGCCCCACTCTTTGTCCTGTGTTTGGGAGAGGAAAAAACTTCCTCGTTTTCTCCCGGATTTGGCCGAAGTCGGAATTGCTACTCCCCCTCCGCCCGAATTTATAACGATAGGAGGTACCTCCATCGTTGGATATGTGGCTTAGTTAAAAGACTGTGTTGCCCTTTCGTTTTGGTTTTGGCGTTGGGTTTTGCTCAATTTTGCTCATCCCACAAAAGCATATTTGAAGAGAGAGAAGAGAGAAGGAGGTTTCTGTTGATGGTTTCACATGATCCAACAACAATCTACCCCTCATTCAACTATGAAGAATTTTTTTTTTTAAATGTAATCTGTTTTTTAAAATAATTTTCATAATAATTGAATTATTTTACAAATATTACATCATATAATCCATTTTTAAAAAAAATAAAAATTATGGTTTAAACATTTTAAAGATAAATTGATTTATTGATCCAATTTTTTTGATAAATGTGTATTTATTTTAATTTTAATTCAATTAACCTATATTTCCCATTAAATTAGTAAACTGGGGACAATAAAATCATTTCACATCTTATCCCATCTTATTCACCCTCTAAATTCCTCTTCTAAAAAAACTATCCAAATACTGGATTACAAACTCACCCTTCTTAGGAGTTGTGTCCACCCTCCTTACATATCCACCCTCATTCTATATCCACCTAAAATCATATCCTCTATCCAAACGGGCCGGTATGGTGCTGAGACATGTTTGGAACACCATCATATGACGGTGTTCCAAGAGCAGTCAATGATTACTCGGTAGTCTGATTAGGAACAAGGGAAGGATTGTGGTAAAGAAGTTGACACGTGGAAACGTTGTTATGTGGCACGTGCTACATCTTTCGGAAGAAAAACTTCAACTCTGCTTGTGGGTTTTTTCTGGCTACTACTAGGAAAGTAATTTGTAAATTTCTTGTCCTTCCTTTGAGGGCCCGTTTGTTTAACTGGATTGCGACTCTGCGAGCGTTGACCCAACTATTTACTTGAATAGATTATATATGGAAATTGATTTTTACATTCTACTTTTGTACGGAAAGACTTCATTTTGTACATCAAGTTACTAGTCTCTCCACAATTACTATTGAGCACATCTTGTGAGGTTGTGTATCTCTTCGCTATTACTATTAGGCACATCAACTAAACATGTTAGATATTTTGACACTTTTCAGAAGTGTTCAAAATCTCCTTTGGTGTTTTTGTCATATAGACTCCATTTAATTGTAATGGATAGGTTAATTAGGGGTAATGTATTGCTCGATACGCCTCCCGTTTTCTGTGCCAAGTAGACCACTGCGAAATCGATCCAATTGCGTGAGAGATAATAGCATTAGTACATCATGCATATTATTTCTGAGATTCGAAATTTTATTTCTGCCCGTTTGCCTTTCCAGTAAATCTCTCCAGAAAAATTTGTTTTCCATATTGTGTGTGTGTGTATATATATAGTCAGTCTCAAATGAGAGAGTCTTTATTTTAGTTAAAATGTGGACCTCTTCATTTCTTTCATTTTTCGATCGAATTTCGATGATCCGAGCCGCTCAATGTGTTCAAAATGTGATTTTAAGGGTACTTGCGACAAATCGGCAAAAAAAAATGACCGGGAAGGACTTCATCCGAGTAGTTTTTGTTTGAACCGTTCAATAAAAAACAAACAAAAACTGCTCGGATGAAGCCCTTCCTTGTCATTTTTTTTGCTGATTTCTCGCGGGTACCCTTAAAATCACGTTCTGAACATATTAAGCGGCTCGGATTATCGAAATTCAATCTGAAAAGGGAGGTCCACATTTTATTAAAATGAGGTGGTTCTTACGGGAGACGGATATATATATATCATTATCATTACGAGAGGTTTCTTTCTAGAGTATTAGAAAACAAATATTTCAGGTTTGCCTTTCCGAAAATTCTGTGAGAATTTGCTTTCCATATTAACATCTTTAAAAGATTTTTATTTGAGAGCAAGTATGCGTATAAAAAGGGTTTGATCAACCATTAGGGATTCGACCGCCGAGAAGATTTTTTTTGTTTAGCAGCAACGCTTGTTTTGTTTTCTTCGAGAGAGTTTTTGAAAAAAAAAGAAAGAGGTGCACGGCCTCGAGGGAGTTTTTGTGCCGCAGCCCGCAGCCCGCATTCCGTTTTTGTTTGTTCTTGCATCTTCGAATGCCGTTTGGGTTGCCTAGATCACTCATCACATCATATCATTTGTTTATTCACTGTTTAGTGCCGTTTGCTGCTCCGCAACCCCTGTTCCATTTTTGTATGTACTTGCCTCTTGCATCTTCGAACGCCATTTGGGTTGTCTAGATCACTTGTCACATCATATCATTCATCTATTCACTGTTTGGTGCCGTTTACTGTTGTGGCTGAATCTTTTGGAAATTGATTCGGAGCCGGTCGAGTCCGAAAATCGGACATAAAATCTGTGGTGCATCTAATTGGATCGTGAAGAAGCTCTGGGAGCATCGACGATTGGCGAGAATAGGTAAAGGCTTGGGTAAGTTTTTTTTTTTTTTTTTTGCTATTTCGCAATCTATACTTCTTTTCGACGATTAATAGAATAAAGAAATAGTGTTAGGCCGTGGTTTTGACTTAGGGTTATTTAGGATCCTAAGTTTTCCACGTAAATCGTGCGTTTCTTGTCTCTATTTTATTCTACTGCACTACTTGAGTTTTGATTTGGATTAATCGAGATAATCAACCCGTTCTTCTATATTAAATTTAATCTGTTAATCTTCATTCAAATTGGTAATTTTTTAACAAAACTTCTATTCAACCCCCCTCCCCCCCAGGCTCTAGGAGTAGATTAGATTGAACGTTTCCGCATAATTTCAAAACAGACCCTAAAGGTAACTCAAAGTCAGCCTAATCTTCTCAGGAGCTTAAAGCAAAAATAAAAGACGAGTCTCTTTTGTCGGATTATTATTAAGGGATAAAAAAACATGAGGGGCCCTTAAAATTCAAATTTTTTTTTGAAGGTTTAAAGCGTCTGCAACATCAATTTTAGCTCAGGG
Organism: Rhododendron ovatum; assembly: GCA_019656835.1. Classification (NCBI taxonomy): domain Eukaryota; kingdom Viridiplantae; phylum Streptophyta; class Magnoliopsida; order Ericales; family Ericaceae; genus Rhododendron; species Rhododendron ovatum. Next base: position 38,864,380 of record CM033795.1, read on the forward strand.
TTGGTTATGAGGTAACTCTAAATGTGTTGATAACTAATTTGCTACTACCATTTCCAAAAAAAAAAGCTCTTACGATATCCGAATATGTTTTTAGCAAGTGTGCACGTGACAGTTATGTAACTATACTAGGGATTGAGCCCTTCAGGCACTACACAACACGTTTTTTAATATGACTAAAAGAAATTATCGAGGAGTGTGTAATTATTTTTTCAGGTCAACCAATGTGTATTGAAATTCTGAAAATGATCGAACTTCGAAGGATTGAAATCTGAGTGCAAATGAATCCGTGCCCAAAGGCACACAAATGCATTGACAGACGATAATGTAGAACTTGCTTGCAATATCAACACTAATATCACTTACTCTCAATCAAAGATATAACTCAACGAATCAAGCAAAACAAAATTCAAACCAACATAAAAAGCTTGATCAATTGCAAGTGTTTTGAAGCTGCTACTCAAAATAACATAGCATTTAATATCATTGCTGATATAGTCAAACAAACCATTCACGAAGGCAATTGGATTCCCACGGATTCTGTACATTCCATGAATATGAATAAAAGCCAATAAATCTGTGCACGTTCAAAAAATTACTTATACCAAACCAACCATTATCACACACTATTAAATCTCCATGGTCCAACTCGATTGCTATCAAAATCTACTCCTACAAATAAGAGAAATAAAAGGACATTCCAATCCCATATAAAAGGAGGGCATTAGGAATCCAAGTAAAATTTGCGGTTGTCAAATAGCAAGCAAAAAAATTGACTACGGAATTTCCGTTTGACCCAAAAACAAAAAAATGAAATTGACTACCAAATAAATTTTTGGTTAATGAACAATTTAACCAGGAAACCAAACCAAATAAAAGTTTAGCAAAGGAAGACAAAGTTGAAGAGATTCATAATTAACGGCCACTCAATCATAGGATCATATCTGCAAAAAGGGAAACCAAAAAACCCCAAATCAAAACAGAACTTAAACCAACAGTTAAAACTATCCTAGAACCACTCAAAGTGATTTCAGGTCCAATTGATTTTCTAATGACAAATCTAATGATCGGTTTCCAGTTAGCATAAAGAAACTATACCTATTGCAATTGGACTAAAGGAAGGTAAAGAGTTACCTAAGAGAGGGAGAGTGAATCACCACCAACTCAAAACTCTATTCCTGTCATGGCATCAAGGAAAATGCAAAAGAGGAAAACTAATCAATATCACTATATCAATTCATTACTCATAAGTCTTAACTCTTCAAATGAAAAAAAAAAGAAGAGAGAATGCAGTCCTACCATCAACAGGCATAATTTTGCTTGTTTGCAGATGACAATATTAGAGTTTACCTACAATGCTCCTGTATCAATGCGTCTGTGAGATTCACTACCAATGAGCAAAAGATTAATACAGAGTTTGCCAAATACATAACCAAAATTTAATTCATTTTTCATTTTTCCTTTACCAACAATGGATAAAGGAGGCAATACCAAGAAGGCTACCCGCCAGAATTCAAAGTCATGATGATTGGAGACCCATTTTGGATTTGTTAGCAAAATAACATCGTATACGCACTAATCATCTGAGTATAGTGAACAGACTTATCATGTGTTGTAATAACCAAAATCCTACAAAATATTTAAGCTCCCACTCCTTTTACATAGTTAAAATATTTGACGAAAATTAGTTCCAGAAATCCATAAAGAAAGAAAGAGATAGAGACCATGATAGAAAGAGTATAATTTAGTGTGCAAATTACCTAACAGAAACCATAACCAAAACCAAACACAAAAATCACGTACTACCAAAGAGTTGAGCCTGAAAATTGAAGCAGTACAGAAGGTTATATAAATTACTTGATCAAGCACACTACAAATCAGTACAAAAGGTTATATAATCAGAATTTTTTCCAATACTTCTAGCGACATGATCCTGCTATGAGAAACATAATGTAACGCCCCGATTTTTGGAAATAAAATCGGAGGTTTTAAATATTGATTTCTAAAAATTTATTGAATTAAAATTTCAATCCAAACCGGATAATTCACCCTACAGTTTCGTCTATTACAAATTATCGTAAAAATACTGGAAATAGTCTTTGTGGTAATAAACTAAACAAAATAACAGAGCCATCCTCTAAATTCGATACGGATCCCAAGTATATTCCGGCTCAGCTCCCATCTCTAGGTTCTCTTTCGCATAAAACTGTTCACCTTCGGGATTTGGTGTCTCTTCTTGATTATCTGCAAAATCTGGCGCGGAAGCCAGGCAATCCGTACTTGAGTGAACGAGTTCATCCCGAAGTATAATCCAACCCAACTACCCTTCTTACTTTACAGTTAGCATGCAGCAGGATAATAATAGTGCGAAAAAGTAATACAGAGTTGTTCCACATAAATCAGTTCATTACTAGCCATTAACTTGACGTGAAATCTAAGATCTCCTCCGCGGGATCTTTCCTCCCCAACCACTGGCCATGCTCGGTCCCATGAGATCACTTCCCTTTGCTGTTGCAGATACACCTAAGTTATGTACCGAATATGCATCCCAATAACTACAACAAGGAGAAAGCTTATCATGCCTGAATCACAACTAGGGTTCGCCTATCTTATATACCACTTCACCATCATCCCTGGACACACGCCAGTTTATCGATTCATCACTGAACACACGCCAGTTTATCAATTCATCTCTGGACACACGCCAGTTTCAATCTCATCACACATCTCAACATCACGCCTGCAGGCAATCTAGAAATAAAAACTTTCCAGTTTATCCATTATGTAGCATCGTCTAGATGAATTCTATTTCGTAATACCACCCCATGTCTCTAGGGTCCAATCTAGCATTCAAATCAAGTATCGGCACAATATGCAATTAATCAATAATAATTAAAACAATTAATAGATAATGAAATCACGCAACTTTTTATGGATGGGCCATTGCCCTTAATCTTGTATGGTCACAATGTCAATAATCAAGTAAGAGTGTTAAAATAATTTAAAAGAAAAATTTTCTGGGCTCTTATTAATTAATTCTAAGATAATAGATTAATTAAAAACTAATTTAAATATAATAATTAGATAAAAATATTGAAATAATTATCATGACTTAAATAAGAGTCCTATAGGTTCTACGCAACCAGTGGAGTGTCAAAAGTTGGGTTCGGAGAGTCGCGGGATTAAATTAAATAAAGACGTTTAAATAAAGAGGCCGAAAGCGAAGTAAATAGATAATAATTAATTTATAAATTAAAATATGTTACTGTTAACCAAATTTCATCTTCAAAATATAGAGAGTCTAAATAAAATTATTCGGGCATTTATAATAAGGTTATAAGGTCGTAAAGAATTTTTGATCAGAAACGCTATAAAAATAACAATAAATAGTAAAGTAAATAAAAAAATGTTAATTTAACAAGATATCATCTTTGAGATGCTAGAAGTCTAGGAAAAATTAGTTTGGGTGTTAAAACCTTGTTTGGAAGGTCGCAAAGATTTTTCGTTTGCAAACTTTGATAGATAATGAATAAATAATCTAATAAATAGATAATTAAATAAAAAATATATGATCTTAACAAGTTATGATCTTTGATGTGTGAAAAGTCTAGAAAAAATAGTTCAGAGGTCAAAAGTGAGGTTTAGAAGGTCGCAAAGTTGTTTCGAAACATTTAAAACCAACTCAATCTACCAGATAAATTAAACTGATATAATTAGTACGCTTTATACTAAGTTGATATTATATTGTAAGAAAATAATATCAAGGCAGTAGTTTTTCATAATATTAATATCATAAAGATTATAAAATAAATATCATAAGGGTCGTCTTCTTTGTAAATAATTACAAATAAAGTATCAGGCTCAAAAATAATATCATATTGGTATATACGGCAGAAAACGTATTTTTTTGTTTTGGGCTCGGTTTTCGATGCATGGAACCACGGGGGCTATTGGGTTAAGCCTAAAAACACTAAATATACTTAGAGGAGTGTTTGGAATGAATTATACTACCTTGGTTAGGGCCGAATTGATTTTAAACGAAACTTGGAGTTTTGGGGAAGACGACTTCGGTTTCTTCGATCGGGGAACCTTGGGATCAAATTGGCCGACATTTGGAGATGCTTGGGGTTTGAGGAAAAGATTGGAATGGTCAATTCGGGTCTCGGGTCGTCGTGGCTATGAAACCCACTTTTCTCTCTCTTTCTTTCTCTCTCTAAAACTCCATTGATTGGAGCTCCGTTTTCTCCGAATTCTCTCTCTCTTCTGGACTGGTGGAATGTGGGGAGTGGCGTGGTGTGCCCTAGGGTCGGGATTATAGGGTATATATAAGGGAATTCTTTTGATAAGGGAAAATAAATTGTGTTATAACGGGATTCAAACTCTTGGCTTGAGATGGACGAAATAAGGGTGGAGATGATCAGGGAGAGGGGGTAGAGTCTGAGTAGGAGAGGGAGAGGTAGAAGGAATTATAATCATGCATGCATGCAATTAAAAAGAATTTAAAATAGGATAATTAGAATAGGATAATTGTAGCCTGAAGGCGCTTATTGCTGAAATCTGACAAAAACTTTTACTATCACTTCAATTTACCAGCAATGATCCCTTTACTATCACTTCAATTCACCTCCTGTTATAGTCATATGTAAACTCGTATCTTCTCGAAGACTTTACTCCAACACAAAGCTTTTAAAATTTATAATTCACAATGTCGTGTCCCCGGCTCGTCCCACCATTAATCATATTAAAATCTAATGGACACGTACATGTTCCTGGTGTGTCTAGTGTATTTGGAGTGTCCAAAACGGATATGGCAATCTCTAGAAGTGTTGGTGACTCACCTAACCAAATTAGGTTAATTTTTTCAAGAAAATCAGTTTCCTTCGAAGGAAAATAAAGTAGGAGCTCAAACTGGACACCCCATCCCAAGAGGCTTAATGGAGTCCCCAAAATTCAACTACAATATCAACGAATCAAACAATTAAATAGATGAGCCTGAAAATACGTCTTTTGTAACAACTCTAATTTTTATTAAATAAAAATTTCATTTAAACGTTGTTATTTCTTTTAATTACTTGATATTACTTTCTTTTAATTCCGTTAATTCTTCATAATTAAGTTTTAGTCCTTTAAAATTCTTTTCATGATTAAAAACCCTACTTGACTAGTAGAGTTAATTTCCAACCGACTAGTTGGACAAACCGAACCCTATTTGAACTCCCCGAACCCTAATTGAACCCTTAGACTTTTAGGAGTAATCATTATACCCCATGACAAGTCATTTCAAACTCTAATATTTCTTTACCCTTTGGTCCATAAATGCTAGGGAAAATTTTGACCATTGGTCATTGATTATCAAGTTGCCAATAAGGCTTTGATTTGACCATACAAAGTCATGGGCCAAGGAACCTCATCATTTTACTTCCAAGACTAGTTAACCTAGCCATGCATGCATGCAACCCTAAGATTTTAAGCCTTAAACCTAATAACTTTAGACTTACTTTCCTAGACACTTATACATCTATACACATATATATGTACCAAAGAGAGAGAGAGAGAGAGAGAGAGAGAGAAAGAGAGAGAGCCGAATGGAGAGAGAGAGAGAGAGGGCCGGATGGGAGAGGGAGGTGGTGTGTGTGGTGTGTTTTGGACACTTACACAAGTAACCTTTAGCCCATAAGCCTATAAACCACTTTCCAACCCATTTCTAGTCTTCCAAAGTGCAATGATGTTATTCTTTCTTACAAGCCAACCCATTCTAGAATTTGACAAGCCATGGAATCCTCATTATAACCTAGGATTTGGCCTATTATTGGATTGACACATGAGGAAAGGCTAGGACTTGGACTAAGGTCTTGAAATGACAAGACTATGGAGCAAATCTATGGGAGAAAGGAGAGAGGGAGGGGCCGGCCATAAGGGGGAGGAGGGAGCCAAGACTTGTGCCTATAAATAGCAAGCTCACTTCAAGTTTCAACTCACACCTTCACTCCCTTGCTCTCATTCCTCTCTAAAAACCAATTCTGTTTCTTCCAGGCAGCCTACTGTCCGTTGAAAATCCTCAATTTTCTCCTTCTTAAGTTAGTTTTTGGAATCAACTCCTTTAGGAAAAGTCGTAGAGCACTTCGAAACCTTCAAGTTAGACCCAAGAACAGTCCAAATCGGTGAAGAAATGACAAAGATATCGGCGTCCGAAGTTCAGTAAAAATCTCGGATTTCCTACTTCCAGACAGCAAACTGTCTTCTCATTTATCACCATTTTTCTCCTACCTAAAGTAGTTTCTAGGACCAACTTCCTTCCCGAAAGTCGTAGAGCACTTCAAGAGCTTCAATTTCAACCCAAGAACGATCGTATTCGGCCAAATATTGACCGAGTTACTGCCGTCCGAAGTTCGGTCCAGATTGCAAGTTTTCACTGCCCGTAAGAAATTTCCAACTAGCTTATTCGGCCCCGACTAAGTTTCGGATCAAGGTAGATTTTCTCTACTCACTTCCCTAAGTATAAGTAGAGCGTTCTCGATTCCAAATATCAATATCCTTATCGTTTTCCATAAGTAGATAAGGTTATCTATTATTTAAGTTTCAAGTAGATAAGGTTATCTATCGTTTAAATTGCATGATTATCAATAAGTTTATCTTGCTAATGGAAGTATGAGCATGTTAGATAAATGACTTAGTCTTAAATAAACATATGTTGTATTGAATTTCTCAAAAAGAAAGAAAGAACGGCTTTCGAAAGATGGAATTTGACACTTGAATATAAGTATTCGTATTTTGATCTTTGGGTTGTTTATGAGCATGATTATTAACATAGAATTGGATGATCTTACTAGTTTAGTTTCAAGATTTCAATAAATGATTTATGTTTGTAAAAGGGTCCTACCGCGGAGTCTATGCATGAAAACGAGACACGAAAATCGAAAAAGTTAGAAACATGACACCTAGGGTGTGGTTGACAAAAAGAATGTGTTTCGAAGGAGAAAATATTTTGAAACTACATAATGACCGATTTTGATGGCATTATGGGAAATGTGTGCGTAAGTGTGTGCCAATGGGAACCCGGTGCGGCGGAACCATTGTGAGGATACTCGGGAGACCGGAACGGCGGAACCGAGGTTGGGTGTGTGGCTTGGTTATCCGTGGAGAGGAGCCAATGCAAATGTGTGCCAATGGGAACCCGGTGCAGCGGAACCATTGTGAGGATACTTGGGAACCCGGAACGGCGGAACCGAGGTTGGGTGTGTTAAAAACGGATTTTGAAAATGTTGATTTGGTTGTGAAAAGTGGAAAATGGAGACACGGTTTACGATGAGTCGCGTAGGAGAAACACGAAAAAATATGGACACCAACGATACTTGAATGGTGAATATGGATGTGCTATCGTTAATCGTTTTTGTTAAACTTGCTTGCACTCTGTTGATTTTATGATATATTGTTGTAAGTTAAGGGTTAGTGGGTTTGGTTATTCTATTGAGCTTTTGTAAGCTCACGGTGTTACCTTGGGTGACCCTGACATATTATATTGGTGGCGACGCCGGTATAATGTGTCAGACCTCATAGACGAACAGGGTGAGCATTACGCCTTGGAAGCTTTTAGAGCCGAGGAGCTGGCCAGAATGGAAGAAGAGGCGGAGCAGTAGATAGGAACCCTAGTCTACCCTCCTTTTGTTTAATAAAGTACTCTTGGGAGAATTATGTTGTAATATTGAGCTAGACTCTATTTAGTTTATCAATGAAATTTCCCTTTTAACGTTCCAAATATTCGGGGCGTTACATCTTTGTTCGGTTAACATTTGAGTTTTAATTTGAGTTTTGTTTTCAATCATTACCCTATTTCTTTTTTCAATCATTACCTTATTTTTTCAATTATTACTTTCTCATCTCTCTCTATCTCTCTCCAATCATTACCTCTATCTTCAATCATTACTTTATTTCTCTTTCCACCCACTACCAAAACTAAACTCTCAACCAAACAAAACGGTAATCTTTTTTCATGTCTCTCTGTGTGCATAGTTATGAACTTAACATATGATCCCCCTAACTTTCCCTTTCCTCTCTTAAAATCCCTAACAGCTTTCCTCTCCCCAACAAAACGCATAAGATTTGATAAAACAAAAACACAATCCATCCAACATTTAAAAATGCATACCAACCAGTGCTCTGCATTAACTAAATCAAGCTCAAGATCTAAACACACCAGTCAATGGTTTGCATGTAACAACATAAAAGCAAATCTAAGCACACCAGCCAGTGCTTTGCATTTAACAACATAAGTACATCTATGTGTAATAAGGTAGTTTCATACTTACAGATCGAAAGCCTCGCAATTCACGTACTTGAGTTGTATTTCTGCACAAATGTAAAATTAAATAGAAAATTAATAAGCATCAGTAAAATCAATATTTCCAATTCAAATAAAAACACTAAAAAATGCAGAAAATAGAATGTTGATTTTCCATTTAAAATGACCACAATGTTGGATTTCTGTTAAGAAGGAGAAGTAACCATAAGAAGGGAAACTAAACAAAGGAAGCACCAACATTCAAAAGAAGTATCTGTATCTGTGTCTGACACATTGGGGACACCATGTGGTGTGTCATAAAATAAAACACAGGAGGGACACGGCGGGGAATGGGGTTAAATACCCGTTGAACATCACAAGAAGTGCTAATTTGAGCCATTAAAACAGTGTCTAAACACGCATTATTCAGCTAGGAATATATAAGGGAAGTGTTAGTAAGCAAGTGTTGGTCTAATTTGCACATGCACCGCACGTGTGCCCCGGCCTAGGCCACACGCATCGCATCGCATGTCCATTAAAAAAAATAAGATAACGGCTAGAAAATTACTCGTGCGCATAAGGGGATGGAAGGACCATGTAGAAGCAAAATTCATACATACTTATCATTCAATGAGATAACGGCTGGAAAAAAAAACTTGGGTTAGACGTACCCTTTGGCTGGTATGTCTATTAGACTGCACCATAAATGTCTAAGTATCTAGGGGGCAACATTGGCTTGCCACCTAAAAGTTCGTACTATGTTACTCCTATGAGAAATATAGTAGTAGTAAAAAAAATAAGTTCCTCATAAGTAAAATCATTACCGAAAGAGAAAGCGAATTGTTCTCCTGCGAAATTATCTAGGACTTATAGTTATAGCTAAGCATTCCACAATTTCTCATCAATGAAACTTCTCCCTACCAACGAAACTTCCCAATGAAAGACCTGATTGAACTTCAAACCTCTGATTCTACAATTAGAATTCTACGAAGACTAGAGGGTGAGTTTGGTGGACAAAGAAACCCGGTGAATTCTCATTCTCATTCTGTTTTTTTATGGACAATAGGGGAAACCTTTCTTAGGAGGGAAGACTAACACTATATAATGTGGTAAAGTTATCGAAATTAACTATTTAGCAACCATGCAACAAAGTTCCGCTATGTCAACATAGCCATAGCAAAAGAACAGACCAGAATAATGTGGACATAAAGGCCAGCGCAACCTCACTTTACCTCATCGACCAATAAAGGCCAGCACAACCTCACTTTACCTCATCGGCCAATGACTTTATCTTAAAAGTTGTGTCTTTCTTAAGCTGTTTCTTCCTATTTGTTCTAAGTTCTTCCGCAATACATTTAATAGGGACAAACAAAAATTAGCCCGTACAATGGCTACTACGAATCATGACGAATGTGTAGTCCATAACCACCATTGTAGTCTGCATTGTCTAAAATCTACCCAATGATGATTTTTTGTTCTCAAATTTGAACATGAAAACTGTGAAACTATTTTTGGACATTAACGGGCCATGGCAAGGAAATCAGGCTGATACAAAAACTGTGAAAGCTATACCGGCGGTAAGATTCTGCTAAAATGATTGGGTTTGGACACCCCACGATTTCGTCTGAGACCAACGGAAGTGGTCAACTTTTGGCAGAATCGATGGTTCACCAAACACCCTGTTAACCACAAAAGAAATTTCTGATCAAATTTGGTTCGCCAAACATCAAGTCATGTTGGATGTAAATGATAAAGTTCCTTTAACTAAAAAAGAGACAGAAAATAAGGAGCAAAATTCAAACTTCACAAAAACTAATCTCAATCTAAACCGATCACATTGCACTTGAGATTTCCATTTTTGGGTCTGGTTAGAACATCTAACAATGAACAAAAATTTTACTCAAGCAAAAATTGATTTAGAATTAAAATCGACGGTGCAACAAAATAAAAAAAAATAAAAGAGGAAAGTTGAAGGTAGTTGGAGGTTCATTTGCTCTTGGCCATGCTTACACTGGCACGCTATATGTGCATGGATAATTGCTTTTACCATATACATAATTGAAACCAAAAAGTACTACTGGTACACATTTCAATAGTAGCCGACTCTTGTGGGGTTCGAAATCATAACAGGGAAGAAAATCCCTTCAAGAAAATACTCTCTCCGTCCCTTTTTTAGAGTCTAGTATTTCATTTTAGGTTGTCCCTTAATAAGTGTCCATTTTGTAAAGTTAGTGGGTAAAAGTTAGTGTATTGTCTATTTTGTCCCTAAAAGTAGATTCCATTTTGAAAAGTTAGTGAGTAAAAGTGTAATGATGATGGGTAAATAGGAAAAGTGGAGGAAAAAGTTGATATAAAAGGTATAATGATGATGTCTTTTTAATAAGTTGGAATTACGAAATAAGACATTTAAAAAGGGACGGAGGGAGTACATCTGAAGAGCCTACAAAATACATTCATACCCAAATTAGATCGAAATCATATACAGGAAAGAAAATTGAAGATTAGATGGGTTGGATATTAAGAATCTGATTACCTGCTGAGGTCAATTGCAACGATTTGGTTCTTGGTGTCCAACTTCGGTGGGTAAGATCGGAGAAACAAAGGGTTAGATTGGTGGGTGGGTGTTGTGAGAGAGAGAGAAGAGTTCGACGATGAGGGCCAATGCCGGAGATGGAGGTCCTGAGATGGAGGGGCTGTGCCGTGAATGAAGTACTGAGAGAGAGAGAGAGAGGCGGGGGGGGCTGCTGCCCCAAGGGGGCAGCAGCGTGCTGCTGTCCCGGCTTTCCGGGCCCACTCCGGTCTCGTTCTGATGATCTGAAACGTTCACTTTGTAGAACTCGTCGAGTAGAATAACTATATCAAAAATCAGCTTAATTGGGTATCATTAAGTGCATGATCGGAGCCCATATAACTCTCGGTCCATGGGTTACAATGGATTTGATCCAGTGTTTCGGATCCATTCTTTTTAAGATAAAAAGATTCCGATCAAAGACTTAATGATATCCAATTAAACTGATTTTTGGTATAGTTATTCTACTCAACGAGCTCTACAAAATGAACATTTCAGATCATCGGAAAAGACCGGAGTGGGCCCCAAAAGCCGGGACAGCAACACGCTGCTGCCCC
>CM033795.1:38875880-39092122 GCA_019656835.1 Rhododendron ovatum
TTCGTCAATTTCAATTAGCGACGATCCATCCGTCCAATTTCAATCAGCGACGATCCATCCGTCCGATTTATCAATCAGCGACGATCCATCCGTCCAATATCAATCAGCGACGATCCATCCGTCCAATTTCAATCAGCGACGATCCGTTCGTCCAATTTCAATCAGCGACGATCCATCCGTCCGATTTATCAATCAGTGACGATCCATCCGTCCAATTTCAATCAGCGACGATCCGTTCGTCTAATTTCAATCAGCAACGATCCATCCGTCCGATCTTCAGTCAGCGACGATCTATCCGTCCAATTTCGATCAGCAATCAATCTACTCATCAATCCATGGGTGCACGGTATTTGTATATATACTTGCTTGCACCTTTTTGTTTAATCGGCTTTTGGGTTACTTGGATGGGTGTCTAGAAATCTTTGACGTTACCCGTACCAGCCAATGGTGCTCCGCGTGCCGTCAAAGAGGGACTACTGTAGACACCCCAATCTGACTTCCCAATCGTTTTACTTTGTTTCTCGGTTTCTTGTTTCCCCGATGATGAGTCAGGTCGAAAACAGTCTCGAGAACTTGGAATGGCTTGAGTTTGGTGTATGTGGAACCCATCCTTAGCCTTAAAACCCTTGAATCAGAACCTGGACCTTGGGTTTGACACTCGCGCGACACTCTGGTACCCTCGCGCGATGGTATGTGGCCAGGTGGAGGTCAAAGTCAAATCTTTGACTGTTGACCCACACGGGGTTGCTCTGACCCTCGCGCGATGGTCTCACTATCTCGCGCGATGGTCAACACCTGTCGTTTTCACCCAGATTGCGTGGTGGTCAGGGGGCTATAGGCCTATGTGACCCCGTTTTCGTTGGCTGAACAGCGTTCTGGGGGGGCTACCCTTGCAACACCTCACCCCCCATTCTCCCATCATCTTTGCCACCCCACTTCTCCACCAAGCATTTGTGGCCAGCCTTGTTGGCTGGTTACATGGCCTTAGCTAGCCACCAACCAACCCATTCTCCTATAAACCCCCCCCCCCCCCATGCTTCATTGCAAAGGGTTACCAAGTTTCTATCCAAGAAAGAGTTGCAAAAATTCCATCCAAGAAAGAAGAAGGTAAAGCTCAAACACAAACACTCCATCCCACACTCACTCCCACATAATCACCTTCCAAGCCTCATCACCTCATTCAAGCCACCTCCAAGACACTCAAGCAAAGGTATAATACCTTTCTGCTCACTGTTTGAACCCCTGAGGGGGGCTGGCAGGGTCAAGGCTGGTAATCAATACCAGTTCTGGCCCTAAAGCTAGCAAGGTTTCAAGAGCCGTTACCAGGCATACCCTCGCGCGATGATCCTGAACACTCGCGCGACCCTTTGGTCAGCGTGAGATTGGACCACGTGGGGAAGGGATACTGGTCTTTAAGTTTATTGTTATGTTTATAGTTACTTTTAAGTCTTTTAAAAGGTATTAGTTCACTGTTTTGCATGTTTAAAATCATTATTTAGCTTAGTTTACAGCTCCTCTAGGTTTGAAATGCTCTTGGGACGCTCTTGAATATGTCTCAGAGCCCTAAGCATGCAAAGCAATCCCTGGAAGTCCAGTCTGAATAATCGCGCGCCTAAGCCATAGCATCGCGCGATGGTTCTGTGCTTTACCAGGAATTGCCCTTGCATGAGCAGCTTGGCTTTGGCCTCTGTTTGGACACCCCCACTGTTTAGGGGTCGTGTTTTCTCAATACTTCCATTTACCTACTGTAATATTGTTTACTTTCAAGTACCCATAAAACTGCTTGGTTTGCACCTGGGTGAGCACTGGTCCCTCCAGAGCCCAGAAGGGGATAAAACTCAAAACATGGATGGAGCATGAACACTCGCGCGAGTGTGTGGTGTTGTTGCGCGATTGTTTGCTTGCATGCAGATGAACTCAGGCATGCAAGCTGGCTATTTGTTCGCACCATAATCATACACGGCACTGTGTTGATGTGTGATCGATGTTTTGAACTTTATTCTAGTTATTACTTGTTATCTCATCAATCCATGCCGTATTTTCATCACATCCTGCAAATTGTTACAGTTTTTAAATCCCCGATTAACTGTTTTCCCGCCCTAATTGGCTAAGAATTGATTGAATCAAACAGAATCGCAAAACAACATTTTCGCAAATGCCTAAGTAGAGACCGATCTCCGGATTGGGCGAGAGGGGTGCCATAAAACCCTTCCCCTCTCGTAACCTGGCTCCCGAACCCAGATACGGTTATGACGGACTGGTTCCTTAACTTTTTCAAATCAAAACAGCGCGGCAAGTGCTTCGAAATACGGTTCCTTGGGTGTCGGACCTTCAAACCCGAGTGGCGACTCTGTATTTTGCGAGCGCTTGCTTCCCCGCTCGCGCTCCCTCGATCTGGGCCCAATGCGTTTTGGAATCCGGAAATTCCTAAGGGCACGCTGCCCACAAATGTGTCACACCCTTCATCCACCTACGTAATGTTGTGTTGGTGATTGTCCACCTTTTTAGAATATTTATTTGCTATTTAGGTATCCTCCTGATAATGCAACTCGAAGCAATTGGTTGTCCGACTTGGGCCTATATCTCCAGAGTTTTTTCCTTTTTTAAAAAAGGTAAACGGGTGAAGGCTAGCTTTCACCTAATAATGGGATAGGATTAACATCAAAAATAGGTCTTTCAGTATTTTGAGATTACGTGATTCGTCACCGTAACTCTGAATGGTGCATGACGAAAATAGAATGGATCGGCACATTGCATTTTCTAGATTGTTGTTTGTTGATGAAAGAATATGCTAAGTACTCAACATACGCCTTTGCTCGGGGAAAAGTACTATCCATCAAAGAGAAAACGAAAAAGGAAAAAAACAAAAGTTCCATAATATGCAAGAATTAAGCGTGCTTATTATAAATATGAGCAATGCTATTTAAAGAGACTTATGTTCACAGATTCAAATAGAGATGTGTCCAGAACTTTCCAACAAACGTGAACCCCACAAGACGACGAGGAAGCTCACGTCCATCCAACTGGACAAATCTGTGTCCAGATGTGTGTAGAGTCTTTTTGATGAATATAGTGTTGATATAGCTAGGGGAACACTGAATAAGAAAAGCAACCACATACTTCGTTCTGTAATGGCTGCAACTATCATACAGTTAATGAGCCATCGACAATCAAGATTCAAGCATTTAGAATCCGATATTAAAAAACAGATTCTCCCATGTTTATCACACAATACGGAGTGCGAGATGCATTGATCCTTTTACAAATGCAGATGCCAGAAATGGTAAACACGCAGCTTGAATGATCTCCATGCCCAAGACTATTGTTGAAGATTGCGTTTGAATAGTATACCCTAGGAATATTAACCTCATCTTATGCAAAAAAAAAAATCTGGATTCAGTACCTGTGTTAACGCGTCCCATTTCTTTTTGAGACTTTTTTAGCTTCACATTAGTATTTTAGTGATAATCGAAAACCATTATAGCGGGAAGAGGTGGTTAGGATGCATTTCCTCAAAATTTTGTCCTTGATTCTTTGTCCTGTGGCACACAAATTCTACAGAATTTGTGTACGCACCTGTATGCAGAATCAAGCCTACCTGTATGCACCAGAAGGCATGGATTATACAGACTTGTAAAACAATATAGATACTTTACAAACACAGCGGAAGTCTTAAGAAGCGTTAAACTATACAATGAACCAAATATAAACATAGGCTGCAACTACATCCCTATCTACAAAATTTCGCCAAAACTAGTCCAGCCTTCCCGACATGCTACCCTAAGCGAGGTACGACCCCACGACGATCAGCAGTGGATATCTACAACGCCTGCAAAACTGGATTCCAAAATGAAATCCAGGAGTGTTTATGAGACATGGATGCAATTCCATATTCAAAGGTACAGCTAAAAGATATTCTCAACTTGTAACAGTTTATCGAGAAATAAAAAGTAACACCAGTCAAGCAGCTAATAATTTAAGGCATAAGCCTTTTGGCATTAAGCCAATCACCGGGCACACAGCCAATAGTTTAAGGCATAAAGCCATATGGCATAAAGCCAATCACCGGGCACACAGCCAATATTTAAGGCATTAAAGCCAATCACCGGGCACTAAGCCAACAATCAAGTTCAATTCAATACAGAACAACATCTATGAATCAAACACTCACCTCGTACTCCAAAAGAAAGTACTACTATGGTTTCGGTGCTTCTTGATTCACCGACTCGTCACCTATCCACAAGCCAAACATTTTAGTATAGAAATACTTAAAAGGCTTTAACAAATGCATTAACAATGTTCTGCATCAATTCAACTATATAGCAATTGCCGAACAAAAGTAAATTCACCAATTCGTACCCAAAACCAAGAATTCCACAATTTCACACATTATCAACAGAACCACTGATCGATTTCTGACTATAGAATTCTATAGGTTTCAAAGAATACTACAAGACCACCACCACTAGCAAGAAGGCTTCTAGTACATCAATCTAGATATAATTTGCCCAAATTGGACTCCGAATGACTAAGATATGCTCCATTGAAATTACACATCAAAACAGAAACTACAGACCCAGCAGAACAGTCTGCGATCGAATGCTCATTAAAAATCACATACTAATCTTTTCCAATTTCCAACACCAAAAAACACCAACTGATCAAGGTTTAAGACTAAACTTCCATAGTCAAAAGTATATTAACTATGAAAAACTGATGAAGAACACAGATAAAACCTGCCCAGAATTTCAGAATCACCAAACATAACTTGAACAAAACTGATTTTGCTCAGACCAAACTAAGGCACAATCTTTACAGATTCAGAAAGATATACAAGTCTAGTTTCGGAATCAAGAAACGGTGCGTAAAACCGATACCCGAGCTAGGAGATATGTCCGTTTTTCCAACATGTCTGTGCTGTCAGCACAGACGCGAATCTAACACCCGTTCAGTCCACGATTTTTATCTTTTTCTACGTTTATCAGAAAATTCTGAAATTTTTACAGCATAAACTAAACTCACAGAGGCATCTCCAGTAAAATTACCAGAAAATAACATGATCAGAATGTTGATGAGAAAAATTCGTCAAACAGGACAGTTTTATTAATTTGGTTTAAACACAGTTTTGCACAACCATTAGATGCACGATTTTATGGCACTGTGAAGTTTAATGGCTGGTATGATCCCAGTGCGCCACACTTATCGACTATCCAGAGAAGGGTTATATATCAATTACAATATCAGTTGGTATTTCACCATTCCAGTGGTTGGAATTGTAAATTGGGAGAAAAACTCAATTGTTTTTTATCTCATTCATTTACACGGTATATATACAACCCTAATAGAATAAGGCAAACTAATTTCAAGCAAGACCCTTTAACTAAGAGCTAATTACAAAAATAACATCAACACTCTCCCTCAAGTTGGTGCATAGATATCACACATGCCCAACTTGTCAACAAATTTTGAAAACAATCTATTTGACACAGCTTTGGTGAGGAGATCCGCTAGCTGATCCTCAGATCGAATCTTGGGTAATTCGATAATCTTTGTTTCCAACTTTTCCTTGATAAAACATCTGTCGACCTCCACATGTTTTGTTCTATCATGTTGAACTGGATTGTGGGCAATATCACAGGCAGCCTTGTTGTCACAGTACACATGAATCGATTGCTTTGGTAGATACCCCAAATCTTCTAAGAGCTGTCTCAACCATAAGACTTCACAAATACCGAGGGCCATACCTCGATATTCAGCTTCCGCACTTGAACGAGCGATAACATTTTGCTTCTTGCTTCTCCAAGTTACAAGATTACCTCCTACGAAGGTGAAATAACCAGAGGTGGATCGCCTATCATCAATGGACCCAGCCCAATCAGCATCAGTATATGCTTCAATTTTGTGACAATCAATACTCTTGGAAAACAAGATTCCTTTTCCAGGGGCAGACTTCAAGTACTTCAAGATTCGCATCACTGCACTCATGTGTTGTTTCAAAAATAAGGTATGATCTGCGTTGCTCTGTCGATATCCAAATTCTCTCATGGACTTTGTAAACCTTCCAAATCAGGCTCTGGGAGATTGTTTCAATCCATACAATGCCTTCTTCAATCTACATACTTTTCTCTCATGGTTTCCTTGAATGAGACACCCAGGTGGGGGATCCATATAAATTTCCTCGGTCAAGTCACCATGCAGGAAAGCATTCTTCACATCAAATTGCTGTAATGGCCAATCCAAATTCACAGCTAAAGACAACAAAACACGAACAGTATTGATCTTTGCCACAGGAGCAAAAGTATCCATATAATCAATTCCATATGTTTGAGTGTACCCCTTCGCTACCAGTCGAGCTTTAAATCGTTCGATGGTACCATCAGCTTTATACTTAATGGTATAGATCCATCGGCACCAAACTGGCTTCTTTCCTGATGGGAGATCAACAAGCTCCCATGTTTTGTTCTTCTGCAAGGACTTCATTTCTTCATTCATTGCTGCTTTCCACCTTGGATTAGCAAGGGCCTCCTGCACACTGTTAGGAATAGATACAGCAGATAATTGATTCATAAATGACTTATTTGAAACAGACAAGCGATGGGTGGACACATACTGACTCATGGGATACTTGGCCTTGCTAGTAAGTTCAGGTTCATACACGGGTTTAGGAATACCTTTATTACTACGAGGGGGATTTTTTCTGGGAGAGTTTGGAACAGACTCAGGAACATCCTCAACAAGCGATTGGTTTTGTGTGTCAGGTTGCAGTGAAGGAGGCTCAGACAGTGATGCCATTTCAATAATAGGAGAGTCTTCAACACTACTTGTATCCAAACTGTTCACACCTATATCCACATCTGTATCCAAACTGCTCACACCTGTATCCACATCTGTATCCAAACTGCTCACACCTGTATCTACTTCTTCAGATGCTCCAGCATAATCATAATTCAGAATTTCATAATTATAAGAATCATAACTCAGAGTCTGAGTTTGAACTTCCACCTTATGATGCACCCTCTGAAGATCAAACTCAGGTGAAAAATACATCTTATCTTCATGAAAAACCACATCCAATGTAATATGCATGACTTTTGTGGGAGGATGATAACATCGATAACCCTTCTGATAAGATGCATACCCTAAGAAAACACACCGCAATGCTCTAGGCTCTAATTTACTCCGTTGATGTTTATGAAGGTGGACAAACACAACACACCCAAAAACACGAGGTTGTAAATTAGGGACAGTGGGAGCATTGGTGACATCTTGTAGAGCTTGAAATGGTGTCTGAAATTTAACAGTGCTGGATGGAACACGATTAATTAGATATGCAGCTGAGGAAAGGGCATCTCCCCAATATGACACAGGCATATGAGCTTCAATCAAGGAAGCACGAACAACCTCCAATAAGTGCTGATTTTTTCTCTCTGCCACCCCATTTTGCTGGGGTGTGGAAGTACACGTGGTTTGATGAACAATGCCCTGTGTAGTCAAATAATGTTGAAGTTCAGACTTCATATATTCTCCGCCATTATCACTACGAAGAACTTGAACCTGTGCTTTGTATTGAGTCTGAATCATGGCATGGAATTTCAGAAATAACAAATTCACCTCCCTTTTTGACTTCATTAAGCATACCCAAGTCATCCTAGTACAATCATCAATAAATGTGACAAACCAACGTGATCCATTTATAGTAGTAACCGGAGATGGACCCCAAACATCAGAATGAATAAGCATAAAAGGAACGGAACTTTTATTTAAAGTTACTGGAAAGGACACAAGGTGGCTTTTCGCAAGTTCACAGACTTCACAATGGAAAACAGAAATATCAACTTTTGAAAATAAACTAGGAAACAACTTCTTCAAATAACCAAATGAGACATGTCCCAAACGTCGATGCCATAACCAAATTTCAGATTTTTTCTTCTCCCCTTCAAAACTATCCGCTGCCAATGCCTTGCGCAACTTGTCGGAACTCGTCGACACAAGATCCAGGTAGTACAGCTTCCCTCGCCTAACACCATAACCAATCGTTTGTCTCGTTCGGATGTCCTTAAAAAAACAGAAACCATGCCAAAAAATCACAACACAGTGTAATGTCAAGGTTAATTGAGCAACTGACAATAAATTATATTTCAAGGATGGGACAACTAGAACAAACTCCAAGTTTAAAGTATCTGTAAGTGACAAAGCCCCTTCTCCAATAATTGGAGCGGAGGCACCATTAGCAGTGGACACACATTTCTGGGAAGATTGTCTTAAGGATGTAATTTGTCTAGAATCAAATGTCATATGATCGGTCGCTCCTGAATCAATTATCCATGTATTATTCAAAACAGGTACAGACATATTTAAAACCTTACCAATATTGTTACCTGCCGTTGCTATCAATGCAGTGGCATGTTTGGTAAATTCATTATCTCCATCTACCTTTCCCTCCGTAAGTGCAGCTGTCGCATTCCGACCAGAACCTCTTTTCTTTGAATCACGGCTATGATCCCACCACTCTGGGTACCCAATAAGCTCATAACAACGCTCTTTTGTGTGCCCAGTTTGATCGCAATGTGTACATTTGTATGATTGTTTCGTAGTACCCCGGGAGCGAGCATTCGAGCGCGATTGATCTTGGGGTTGAGTCTGCTGAAGACGAGGTTGCTCCTGTAGTTTCAAGTTCGGCCGATTGCGAGCTACCATGACTGAGGAATCTATATTTTCTGATTCCACATTCAAAGTGGCACGACGAACAGCCTCACGTCGGATTAGCGCATAGCACTCTTCCAAACCTGGGAGAGAGTCCTTACGAAGGACTTCTCCACGAACATGTTCAAATTCCTCATCCAATCCGGCAAGGAAAATGTGTACCCGTTGCCGTTGGATAGATTTCTTATATGCTGCAATATCATTAGTGTTCTCCATAATCACTCTATCACGGTGATCCAATTCACGAAAAATCTCGCATAACTCCCCATAATATACGGAAAGGAGTTTTCCCCCTTGTTTCGTAGTAAAAGCCTTTTGATTCAAGGAGTATACCTGGAGTTCGTCGTTGCCATCGTAGAAAGCAGTTGATAGGGCAACCCAAATTTCACGGGCGGTGGATACACGTAAATAGCGCTTCATGATTTCTGGGGTCATGGATATCAACAACCACCTCTTCACTTTTTGATTTTCAGAATACTATTTTCCATACCCAGTATCGGATTCAGCCGGTTGCTGGGTTTTTCCATCAATATAAGAGAGTTTCTCCCTCTCGGCAATATGCATCTCCATCATTTGGGACCAGACATCGTAGTTTGATTCGGTAAGAACGATTCCAGCGTTGAAAGGCGCTTCAGCTTGAACAAACAACGGAGCTATTTTCGATCCGGATGATTCGATCTTCTCACCCATGATGTCAGATACCTTGTTTTCAAAAAACTTGATTATATGGGTGAGAATATTGTGTACGGCTTTGATACCATGTAAATTGGGAGAAAAACTCAATTGTTTTTTATCTCATTCATTTACACGGTATATATACAATCCTAATAGAATAAGGCAAACTAATTTCAAGCAAGACCCTTTAACTAAGAGCTAATTACAAAAATAACATCAACAGGAATTCCTAGCTTAATGCTTGGGTTAAACGAACCGCAGGAGTTTAAAATCTAGTTTTTTTTTTTTTTAAACTTTCCACCGGATCAGAGTGATGAATCATAAACAAAAACCAGTTATGTTAAACAGAACAACACAGATAGAGAAGACCATGTGTTTATTACTTTGCATAAATTTACAATGGTAAATCAACAGATCGAGCATTTTTCATTAACAAGAACGTAGGAATTGGAAAGTCACCAACCAATACATCTTCTCTTTTCACAAACTATAGATTGATAGATACCACCAGAGGAGACTCGCCCTTGTCGACAACAAATGTTTTGGAAACCTTCTTTGAAACACCAACAATCTCCACTACATAGCTCCCTGGGAACCCCCTAAACTCTAATTGACATTTTTCATCGATATGCCCATGAGCACGAGACATCCACTCTTGTTTAAGATATAGGAGCCTCCTACCGGCTTCGTTCACATCCCCTTCGGCATTGACCAAATGTGAATTCTCCCGACTCATAAAAAGCTCCCAAAACCCCCACAACATAACTCCCTCCACCGCCGGATGAGCAAACACTTCACGAAGCATAACTTCCAAATCATCCCCCCTAACATACTCGTTAACAGACGACACGTCGAGCTCAGTGAACCATATCGGAAGACCGAGAATACCCAACTTATCCAATGCAGAACAAACAATGGGACCCACCGGGCGATCTATGTGTCCTTGAATTCCAATTCCTCCAACCGGGGCTCCTTGTTCTTGAAGATCAAGGATTTGCTCAATATACTTTTCCGGGGAGGATCGAGTGTCGCATCCGTCCTCGACGTGGTAATCGTTCACGAACAGGGTTGCGGTGGGATCCAGTTGGTTTGCTGTTTTGAACATATTTGCACGTATGTCTTTACCCAGGTGGCCCTGATAAAAGGATCCGTGAAGCATCTCGTTGTTCACGTCGTAGTGTTTGAACTTACCTTTGTATCGGGTGAGGAGGCCGTTTAGACGGTTTTGAACAGCAGTCCTCAAGTCATCGGTGCTTAAAGATTTTACCCACGATTGAACCGCATCATCCACTTCCCAGAAGATGCAGTGGCCACGGGCTTCAATGTTGTGGCTCTGACATAAGGTCAAGATGTCATCGGCGTCTTTGTAGTTGAAGTTTCCTTGTTGTGCCTCCGTCCAGTACCACTTCAGCTCATTTCCAAAAACAGTCCAGTTGAAATGTTTCACAAAGAAATTGACGAAGTCTTCGTTGTCTATGTTTGTTCTATTAACACATGCCCCAATGGGGAAACTATTTTGCGTTTGTCTAACATTCACAAACGTGCCTACCAGGCTGCTCGAGTCTGATCCAGAGAATTTCAAGATGACATCGCGTTTGCGTATCTGCATGCAAAAAAGAGAAATTCTTGCTCGAGTAAATTAAGAAGAGAATGGTCTCAAACAATATTAAAAACAGCAAAAAAGATTCGATCTTAATACAACTTAATTCACCAACTCATGACAGAACACACTCAATCAGATTATAAACCTTCCAATTGTAAGGGTAACTGATCAGACCAATGGTGCTTCATTACCTTCCTGGCTATCAAACACTATGGATGTTGAAGTAAAACATATATCAAAACAAACGAGCCGGATACCAATAAGTCATCTGTGGAAAGAAGATACTCATTTCACCTTCATTTTTATGGAAACATGTAACTTGCAATTTGAAGGATACAATTCTTCTTTTTTGCTCCTTAATAAACTCAATTTTTACAAAAAAAAAAGCTTTGGAAACTGAATAACAGCGAGCTTGCAAAAGTACAATATGAGTCCAACACCTAGATTCACACCCGCACCCGAGTCTGACTAACATAACTTCCTTCTTGTAATATATTCAAACGTTTGTAGACTTTCAAAAACTAAATATTGGAAAGAGTTAATAGTGTTGAGACTTTCAAAGGGGCTCAAAATTATAAAGTCACGAGGCACTTTGGTGACTTCTCATTCCTAGTCTAAAATCCTACTTCAACACAACGCATAAAACACAAAAATAAAACCATGTCTAGAAAGGACCTTATCTGTCTGCCTCTTCAAATGTCTGAACCTTGCCTGTCGGTCAACTGGGAAAATTTGGAGTCCCGCAAGCATCACGTCAACACCCGAAGCAGGACCTTGCACATAAACCATCACCTTATCTGGTTTCTTCTCAATTCTGAAAGACCCGGCAATTTCATGCCATGTGTCACCATTAATCTCAACTTGACCCGCGTTGACCCACTGGTTGTCCACACTAAGTGCAACACCCACGTTTTGGGGTCCGCTTGCCCCAGAACCAATTCGTACCCATGCGGATACTTGGTATGTCAAATAAAGCTGCAGTTTATCGGTGATCATCTGAGCGGGACCCATCCACGTTTGGGTGCGATTGGTCACAAGAATGTAGCGACCACTTAGGGGCTCGTGGGGTCCAAGGGAATCTCTTGCCATTGGAGGAAGTATATGTGGTGATCCCATTTTAACGCTTAAAGTGCAACTACCAAGGGGAAACCACTGGTTGGTGCCATCATAAAGGCTGCTGTTGGTGACTATGTTAACCCCAAAAGCTGGATTCTGCAACAAAAGAAAATCTATTCAGATCCACAAAGAGTAAGCTTTTGTATTTATGAAGTGCGCTTAGGGAAACAACCAAATCTGGTGATAGCACTAAAATTTTGGAATAAAAGTGTATAAATATATAAAACTTATGATTTTGAATCTCATAGTCAACCAACCTCAATAACAGGTGGAGGTGAAGGAGGCACTTTCTCAGCATGCTTTACAATTAAGCTATTGAGGAGAATATCTGTACCAGGAGGTGGGCCTTCTAAATAAACTACCACCTTCGATGGGGAAGCATTAATAAGAAATTTCCCCTGCAACTGTACCCAATCTTTGTCTGTTGCCTGCGAGCTATATAAGAAAACAGCTACTTACATAAGGAAACTTCCTACATCAACCAAGTTGTGAGTACTCAATAAGAAAGAACCCAATATTCTAGCAAATCAAAATAATACCGTAAGAAATGTCCCATATCTATCTGAACTAAAAAAAGTTAAATGGGTAGACAGGAAAAATTCAACAAAAAACAAAATATTGAAGTCGAATGCCTAGACACAAAGATTCCAAGTACAAAAGCAAGGTAGTAACTTCAACAATCAAAAAGGATTTTGGACAAGTAGTAACAACAGCCTTCAAAAATTGCAGAACTTGCAAATCTTAGACTATCTGATATATATCAGTATGAAAGCCAGAGATTGTAGAATACAATTTGGACAGATACAAATTAAAGACGAATTATCCCATAGAGACAGCACAAAGTCGAAGGAGACCACAGTATAGACCACCAATTATCAAAGTAATATCCTAAGATAAGGTGGAAGAAACTAACTTGGCAATGCCTATGTATTGTTCGCGGGAATCTGGTGTCTGAACCCACAACGTAGCCCGGACATCTGAACTGCTGACATTGTTACCAAATATTCGAACTACGGCGGTAACCTCATAAGCAAGCTTTCGCTGCACTCTTCCACTTATCTCCTGCTGAATCCCGTTCCAGTTCTGCGTGCGTTCTGTTGCTGATGCAAAGAACTTTCCAGACATTGGCATTATTTTCCCGTCTCCCATGGAGTCATGTAAAGCAATCTTGCAGCCTCTTCCAGACCAATTGTTAAGGCCATCCTCAAATTTAGGGTTAAGTATGATATTTTCATCTCCAGAAGCAAAACATCCAGCTCGAGTATCCTATCAAATCAGAAAGGAAGATACACATGCACATACCATTATGTGATGTAGAAGAAGATAAAACTCTAGTACACTGCATTATTTACCGAAGAAACTTTTGTATGAAAACCATAATCTTCCAACCGACACATGATCACATTTTTCTGGCGAGCAATCAATTCAGTGTTCTAAAAGTCAGCCTAGGCGGCGCCTAGGCACTAGGCAGTGGTATGCTGCCTCAACTAGGGTCCTAGGCGTTACGTTGGGCAGCGGGATGATTAGTCAGCCGCTAGGCAGGATTAGTCAGTGATTGATGGGCAGGTGGGATAATTTGACTAGGCGACATTAGTCGGTAGGCGGGGACTAGTCAACGAGTATATTTTTAATTTTTTTTGATTTGGTTGTCTAAATATGAAATATTTTACCAAAAAATAAATGTGATCTCTTCTGAGCTCTCTCAGCAATCAAACCTCTAGTAAAATAAAAATAATGACTAAAAGGAAGGAAGCGGCATAGCAAATGTTCACTTTGATGAAATGTTCAATGATGAAGAGTCAACCACTAAAAGATAGTTTATGGGTGCAAAACTAAACATTAATATATTTGGTTTTGATGGATAGATGGATGAATGTTAGATGATTACATTTTGATTTTATTTGATGTTTTGTTCTACTTACTCAAAACTATGGGAAGGGGGATTTATTTTCAAAAAAAAATACAAATAGTGTCTAGTTGGCAACTAGTTGGCTAGGCGCCCCTCCGCCGCCCAACTCACGCTTTCTAGAACCATGGAAATCATCAAACTCAAATAAATAGGAAAGGGTTCAGACAATATACTTACTACACTTCTGATCATACTGGGACAAGAGATCACTATGGACTCTATGAGTAGGTCTATTCCAGGAGAGGGCCCTTCCAAGTAAAATATAACCCGGTCAGGCAAAGTTGACAGTTGGAACTTGCCTTCCAATGTTTCCCACTTATCTTTCGAAACAGAAGATCTGCACATGGTGATTCTCTTTAAAAAGTCTTTCATTACAAATAGTGAAACACGCCATACAGCAAAAAAGAAAACGAAATTTTGATTACTTTCCAATGAACTTGTAGGTAGTGGGTGAATGGTGGAATTCTAGTTTGAGTGTGGCCGTGACAACAGCTGAGCTCTGAATAGGGTCTGAGATGCAAACACGAGCAGAAACGCTGTAGGTGGGACCCACAGAAACTTTACCAGAGATATCTTGTTCTAATCCTTGCCAATGTTCCTTGCGATTGGTAACAACAGCATGATTTCTGCCTGGCTCGGCGGAAACTACAAACGCGTGACAGCAGTTGGGGTGCCATGAATCAAGCCCTCTAGAGAAGTCATGGTTCACTATAATGTTAGAAGCAATGCTGCCCCTTGAGTTGTTCATGTTTCCGTCTGATCTCTGTGGAGCGAAAGGTTTTAGTTCAAGCACCAAACGTTGATATGAGATATGAGCTCAATGCTAAAAGATGGAGCAAGTTGAAAGATGAAAATTGTCTCTCTGACTTTATCTCTGACCTTTCTGATTTGTTTCCACTTTCCAAAAATCCACACAAGGATTTTATAGCAATCAGAGTACTACATGCACATTAATTGGCTTCACCTGTTCAGCAAGCAAATGCTAAAACGTTCTAACTTCCCTAATGTTTTCACAGTCATTGCTTTCGAAAACTGAACCACTGGCATAATTCCTAGTAACAGTCTAAATTGAACCTCTTTTATAACCAGTCATGCGCATATTTCTAAGTTCATGAATGCCAACAACATTTAAAGTTCCTTCTTTTGTTGACACTAACAACATTTACTGCTATCTAAACTCAATGACTTCTCTCATTTCCTGGAAAGCGAAAAAAAAAAAAGGTAGACAGAACGACCAACATATGGTAACTAACCATCCCGGAGTATAATTGATCAAAGGGGACATAGACGGCACCAGGGGATTCGATGACACTCCGATTTCTAGCGTAACACAACTTAGTCCGACCAAAGGCATAGTCAATGTAAGCTGGCCCGAACACTTGATAGGAAGAAAAAAGAAGCATAGAGAGAAGGAGCTGGTGACCTAAACCCAATGTGAACACCCAAATGTGGCCCAAAAAACTATGAACACATGTCCTTTAAGACTCTATACCAACAGTCTCTCGTGTGCTGGTCTTTCCCATTTTCAACTTTTAACTAATCATAACAAATCAGGTACCTAAATCTTGAAGCAATGAAAGATACCAAAGAACGAGAAAGTGAAAATAAAACAGAACCAAACAGACCGAACCTCAGAGTTAAAGTTTTCGGCATTGCATGTTGATGGGTCCTCCATAGTTTCTCCCATGGATCCCTGAAACAACCACAGGAACAAAGAAAAACTTCTGAAATCAGACTCATCCCAAATGGGTATGACACCGAATAACGAAAAAAAACTCATTTTTGAAGAGCACCTGTGATTTGCTTTGACTCCGATGTGTTGGAGAGACTCGACCCTTGAAGCACCAAGTCAATAGCTTCCTCATTTATATACTAAAACCCCCTCTGGATTCTGGAAATTTACAATTAAAGTTTACGAATTTGCTTGGGTCCATCAAAACCCACCAACCAATCAAACCCCTCTGACATCACATCCTTACAGGTAAGACCATTTTCCCTTCACTTTTAAGAAAATCCCACTTTGTAGGAGTAATTCAAAAACCAGATTAAGGGTACCCCTACAAGAAATCAAAACCCTGTCAAAAACTGACTCCAAGCTTAAATTTTTGCTTTGGTGATCCGGATAACTTAGGCTTTCAGATTGGATAAGCCCAGTGAACCCTCGTATGCTTAAATTGAAATGGAAGATATATAAGTTTCCATAGCTTATTACATTCAAATAAATATAAATATTCCGTATACCTTGCTTTCTTTATAATCTTTAATCTTTTCAGTTACAAGAAAGCTTCCTTTACAATAATTCTTGGGTTAGGTGAATACTAGCTTTCATTCATCAATAAATATTGTGCTACTTATAATATTTCAAAGTACCAAAAAAAAAATATTGTGCAACTTATCAAAGAAATGGTACACGTAATCTTGCTTTCATTCATCAATAAATATTGTGCTACTTATAAAAAAAATGATACAAGTAATCTATAAGTAGGATAGGCATTATGTGCCAATTATATTTCTTTTTTGGAGATTTCATTAAATTATGCTTTGCCTCGTTTCTTTATTAATAGAGTAAATTCCACTAATCACAAAAGCTTCTTAAAGCGCGTTAAAAGCACTTCTATGGATATGCTTCAAAATAGGTACAAGTACAACTAGACTATTCCAACAAACATACTCGTATCTATTTTGATAAAAAGAAAAATAGTGTATACGTAAGAGTAAGTGGAAATGGAATGCACGCCAACAATGAAAGATTTGTTTCTTTCACTATTTGGTGTAGGGGAGACCTTACGAATTTCAATTTCAGCTAGGGAGATGACATGCAAAAACGTCCAATTATATCCAAGTGATGTAATCTGAACTTAATCTGTGTTTGGAAGTCTGGGAAGGAAAGAAAAAGCAAAGAGGAAATCATAGGAAAAGAATATTCCCTTCTTTTATTTAGTTTGAAGATACAGACATACAGTGAGGAAAGATGCAAGAAATTGTAAGACCAAAGGCCAAAAAAAAAAAAAAAGTAGGAAGGAAAACTAAATTCCCCTATTTTATCTCTTCCTGCCTTCAAATATTCTCTTCTCCAAGTAGATCTACAAAGAAAGCAATGGAAGCATTTGGCTCATCAATTGTATCTTGCCCCGCCAATAGCAGTAGTACTTTTGAGTACTAAACATTCAATTTTGAAGCATAAATCAACACTATAGTTTTGATATTGACTACATAAAGTACATGGGAGAAAACACATTAAATCAAAGATGAGTTTCTTAACAAGACAATATGAACTAGAGATGTCCAACAAGCATATTTGGTTTTTGAGGTTTTTTTCCTGCTCGGTAAGAAGCAGCATATTATTTTCTATTTGACACTCTCCCAATTATTTAGGTGGATCTAGAACAACAAGAATAGGAACTGCAGCAGCTCCACTGCTCATTCATATATAAAATACATGAATAGGTTCCAACTGCAGAGATAAAGCTTGATGGAATGCTCCTTAGATTATATATTTTGGATAAAAGAAAGAGAAATTGCTTTGTCTATTTCTCGATCTAGGGTGATTCTGATGAATATTGCCATGCATGCGTATCCACTGTGTGAACCGCCCTCATCTAGAATTGACAGTTAATCATAGTACTACACAAAAAAATTGATTTTGGCACTGTACTTTTAGTTATTTGCACTCTACTTTTTGTCTTTTGCCTATTTGAAATTACAACAATACCCTTTAAGGTGGATGAACACTAACAAAATAAAGGGTAATTTGGTAATTCCACACAGGATAAAGACAAAAAGTGAAATGCCAATGACTAAATGAAAAGTGCCAAAATCATTTTCCCACAAACAATCCCTTTTTTCACAACTGTCTACAGCTGCAATTGCATGCAAGCATCCTTACACTTAATTCCAATAATGGGTAGTTTTCCTTCCATCCAACAGAAAAAGGAAAGGAAAAACAAAAGTACTCGAATAGGAAAGAGATTATACTTCTTTTTTTCTTTCACAGCTAGGCAAATCCAGAACATGGAAAAACTAACCAGGCAATTTAGTATACAAGTAACAAATTCTTCCACGTTTACCACATGTACAGTACTATCCCCCTTATCGGCTCAACATGGAGAAGGTGACTTATTTCTTCTGACTGTGATGCCAAATGTAGATGCCATACTTGGTAATCATGTATCTTGAATGATCTAGCTCCATGCCAACTTGCATTGTGTCATGTAATTGCCATACCATACATCACTAGGAAAGACAAACAAAACACATGATTCTAAATCAAGAACACGAACCGAAACACACCTGCTATGGAAGATATCATTAATTAGAACGCAACAGTATCAAGCATGTAATCCCCAATCGATGGGAGTACAGGTGGCGAGGGCCCAGAAACAAACCTATCCTTTGACAACGTATGTATAAAGTAGCTACTCTCAGCAAATTTTTATTACTACTAAAATAGCATCACCCTATGCCTCCGAACATCGAAGAACACAAGGAACGTTATGCCATGGAGCAATGCCTCCAAATCAAAGTCGGAAAGCATCAGACATGACAGGCTTGGAGACCTCATTCCCGTATGTGCTCATAACCTTTCTTCGTTTTCATTTAAAATATTCCAGAGGGTCAGTAGTTCACAATTAGAATTAAAGACCATATATACCTCAATCAAACAAACGTGAAGATGATTATTAAAAAAAAAAACAAACAAACAAACAAACGTGAAGAGAATGTAGCGTCATTAACTTGGTATTGTGTCTTATATGGTATGGGATCAAAGTGTTTTTTCGCATATTTAACACGTGTCAGACTGCTGATGATGCTAAAGCCCCGAAACTTCTTATAGTTTCCTCACTATTTAGTCCTTTGTCTTGTGGCACACAAATTCTATAGATGAGCTCATTTGACCAACAACCAACTTTCAGGCAGAATCAAGCTCACCTGTATGCACCAGGTCCAGAAAGCCTGAAATAGATTGTGACAGATTTTCATAGAGATACATAATAATACGATTTCTAAAGCAAATTAGATACTATACAGAGGGTTGGCAATGGGGACAGATCGGAGCGGAAGAGTACTATCCCCGTTCCTGATCCTCGAAGCCCTTCCCCATCCCTGCCTCTATCCCCAATGGTTTTTTTTTCCCTCCATCCCCGCCCCAAACAGGGAACGGGGATCCCCACGGAAATTTGGGGATCCAAAGTTTTTACTAAAAGAAAAAAGAAACATATTTTCTAAACAACAGAGAGCAAAAAAGAAACTTTTAATGAATAAAATATTCAAAATAAGATGTAGAACTTAGTTACCAAAAAAAAAAAAAAAGATGTAGGGACTTTATAGCTGAAACCGAAGTAAAAAAGAAACTTTTTATAATTGAAGTTGAAGTAAAATGAGCATAAATTTGCTTACAGTATAGGCAACCAAACAACAGAGAGTAGTAGAGCGCAAAAGGTGTGTGCGGCTCTGAAAAAGTGGGAACTAGGAGTAGGAATGAGTAGTAACCCTAGAAAAATATAAGTAGTACTACTAAAATGTGTACATATATTTCAGGGAATCGGGGATGGGGCGGGGAGCAAACAAGGAACGGATTCGGGGCAGGGATATGTCTGTCCCCGCCTGGTACCCGATCTCCGAAAATTTTCAAAAAAATTCCCCATATCCTACCTAATTCCCAAAACAGATCTCCAAATTACCAATCCGTTCAAGGTGGAGATCAAATCGTTTACAGACGGGTAGGACGAAATGGTCCTCCCTAACCATATGCGACATTTATCAACTATCAAAAAGAAAAAAGATTACTTCATGAAACAAAATCAGTTGGCATATCGCAATGCTAGTAATTGGAATTCCTGGCTCAATGCTACCGGTTAAATGGACGGTGGAAGTTTAAAATCAAGTTTTCAACTTTTCCACCAGATAAGAGCGATGAAACCTCCTACAGGGCTAACAAAAATAGTTCTGTCAACAGAACGACATAAACAGAGAGGACCATGTTAACGACATAAACAGAGAGGACCATGTTATTATTCCTTTGCTTAAAATTTACAATGGTAAATCAAGAGATCAAACATATTTCATTTACAAGTGTAGTAATTGTAAGGTCACCAACCAACCAGTATAACATCTTCTCTTTTCACAAACTATAGATTGATAGATACCACCAGAGGAGACTCGCCCTTGTCGACAACAAATGTTTTGGAAACCTTCGTTGAGACGCCAACAATTTCCACTTCATAGCTCCCTGGGAACCCTCTGAACTCTACTTGACCTTGTTCATCGATATGCCCGTGAGCATCAGACAACCACTCTTGCTTAAGTGAAAGAAGCCTCCTGCCAGCTTCGTTCACGTCCCCTTCGGCATTCACCAAATGGGAATTCTTCCGAAATGTAAAAAGCTCCCAAAACCCCCACAACATTACTCCCTCCACCGCCGGATGAGCAAATGCTTCACGAAGCATAACTTCCAAATCATCCGCCCTGACGTACTCGTTAACAGACGACACATCGAGCTCAGTGAACCATATCGGAAGACCGAGAATACCCAACTTATCCAGTGCAGAACAGACGATGGGACCCACCGGGTTATCTATGTGTCCTTGAATTCCAACTCCTCCCACCGGGGCTCCCTGTTCTTGAAGATTGAGGATGTGTTCAATGTACTTTTCAGGGGAGGATCGAATGTCGCATCCATTCTCGACATTGTAATCGTTCACGAACAGGGTCGCAGTGGGATCCAGTTGGTTTGCGGTTTTGAACATGTTTGCGCGTATGTCTTTACCCAGGTGGTCTTGATAAAAGGATCCGTGAAGCATCTCATTGTTCACGTCATAGTGTTTGAACTTCCCTTTGTATCGCGTGAGAAGGCCGTTTAGACGGTTTTGAACAGCTGTCCTCAAGTCATTTGTGTTTAAAGATTTTACCCATGATTGAACCATGTTTTCCACTTCCCAGAAGATGCAGTGGCCACGGACTTCCTTGTTGTGGCTCTGACATAAGGTCAAGATGTCGTCGGCGTCTTTGTATTTGAAGTTTCCTTGTTGTGGCTCCGTCCAGTACCACTTCAGCTCATTTCCAAAAACAGCCCAGTTGAAATGTTTCATGAAGAAATCGACAAAGTCTTCGTTGTCTATGTTTGTTCTATTCACACATGCGCCAATGGGGAAACTATTTTGCATTTGTCTTACTTCCACAAACGCGCCTACCAGACTGCTCGAGTCTGATCCAGAGAATTTCAAGATGACATCGCGCTTGCGTATCTGCATACAAAAAAGAGAACTCTTGCTAGAGTAAAGAAGCTTCCAATTTGTCAAGGGACTAATCGTACCAATGGTGCTTAGTTACCTTCCCAGTTTTTTTTTTTTTTTTTCTTAAGCAAAAGACATATATGTTGAAGTAAAACATTTTACAAAAGACTTGAGCCCGATACCATAAAGTCAACCGTGGTAAGATGAGTCATTTGGAGGCATTTGGACAAGACTCTCTTGATAGTTTGCCCCATTGTTTGTGCCTTACATGCACCTTGTTTCATTGTGGTTCCTATGTTATAGATCCGTTGTTTCCCTCCCCACGTGCAAGTCAAGGGTCGCACGTGCGTGAGAGTGTTAGAGCTTGTCCCACATTGGTTAATTATAACGTCCAAAACTAGTTGTTAGAAAAGCTCAACCTATAAAGTCTCCTTAAAACCCAGGTATTAAGGAGAGGGAAGCTAGGGCCTTATAACCAGCATAGAGGGGGCTTGTCCAAGAGACGTGGGACACAATCCAACACACCCCTTGGCCCACAAAGCGTAGCAACCAAACAACGGTTCACCAACGAAAGGCCCAACCAAAGCTCTGATACCATATTAGAAAAGCTCAGCCTATAAAGTCTCCTTAAAACCCAGGTATTAAGGAGAGGGAAGCTAGGGCCTTATAACCAGCATAGAGGGGGCTTGTCCAGGAGACATGGGACACAATCCAACACTAGTATATGAACTTGGGCAGCATCTGCACTCATTGCCAATTGGTTTGAGTTGGATGCTTTAACAAAAATTAAGTCATGAGGCACTTCGGTGACTTATCATTTCTAGTAGAAAATGCCATTTCAACAGAAAGCATAAAAAATAAAAAACATGTCGAGCAATTACCTGATTTGTCTGCCTCTTCAAATGTCTGAACCTTGCCTGGCGATCAACCGGGAAAATTTGGAGTCCAGCTAGCATCAAGTCAACACCTGAAGCAGGACCTTGCACACAAACCATCACCTTATCTGGTTTCTTCTCGATTCTAAAAGACCCACCAATTTCATGCCACATGTCACCATTAACCTCAACTTGAACCCCGTTAACCCACTGGTTATCCACCTTAAGTGCAACGCTCACAGTTTGAGGTCCGCTTGCCCCAGAACCAATTTGTACCCATGCGGATACCTGGTATGTCAAATAAAGCTGCAGTTTATCAGTGATCATCTGAGCGGGACCCATCCACGTTTGGGTGCGATTGGTCACAAGAATGTAGCGACCACTTAGGGGCTCGTGGTCTCCTAGGGAATCTCTTGCCATTGGAGGAAGTATATGTGGTGATCCGCTTTGAACACTTAAACTGCAACTACCAAGGGGAAACCACTGGGTGGTGCCATCATAAAGGTTGCTGTTGGTAATAATGTTAACACCAAAAGCAGGATTCTGCAACAAAAGAAAATTAATTCATACCTTAAAGAAAAATTATGTATCTATTAAGTGTGCTGAGGGAACCGAGAAATAGAGGTAACATTAAGTTCTTGGGATAAATTAGTGTATAATCATCTAAAACTTGTGCTTCTGAATCCATTTATTTAACCAACCTCAATAACTGGTGGAGGTGAAGGAGGGACTTTCTCAGCATGCTTTACAACAAAGCTATTGAGGAGAATATCAGTGCCAGGAGGTGGACCTTCCAAAGAAATTACCACCTTTGAGGGGGAAGCATTTATAAGAAATTTCCCCTGCAACTGTACCCAATCTTTGTCTGTTGCCTGCAAGCTTCAGAAGAAGCGAGCTATTTCAGCAAAAGGCAGTTTCCAGAGAAAGAAAACCCTATTTTTATTTAGAGGTGTCTAGTTAGATCCGTAGATCGATATAGCATACAACAATATGAAAACCACGGAATGTGAACTAGAGTTCGGAAAATATAGAAATCAGAAACAACCTATTGATCAATTCTGTCCAAGGAGAGAAAAACATCAGAAAATAGATCTCATCTAAGTTGTTAAGATAAGGTGGAAGTAACTAACTTGCCAATTCCTATGTATTGCTCACGGAGATCTGGGGTCTGAACCCACAATGTAGCCTGTACAACTGCACTAGTGACATTGTTACCGAATATTCGCACCATGGCAGTAACTTCGTAAGCAAGCTTTCGCTGGACCCTTGAAGTTATTTCCTGTTGGATCCCATTCCAGATCTGTGTGCGTTCCGTTGCAGATGCAAAAAACTTTCCAGACATTGGCATTACTCTTCCATCTCCCATAGAGTCGTGTAGTACAA
Source organism: Rhododendron ovatum (assembly GCA_019656835.1). NCBI lineage: Eukaryota > Viridiplantae > Streptophyta > Magnoliopsida > Ericales > Ericaceae > Rhododendron > Rhododendron ovatum. The sequence goes on from CM033795.1 coordinate 38,899,377, forward strand.
TCTTACAGCCTCTTCCGGACCAATTGTTAATGCCATCCTCGAAGTTCGGGTTTAGTATGATGTTTTCATCTCCCGGGGCAAAGCATCGAGTGCTTGTATCCTATCAAATTAGAAAGGAAGATACATGTAGAAACTTTACGTCTGTATGAAGACATAAAACCATTGTCCATTAGTAGCTGAAGAAAGTAGAACATCGCTTGGAATAGTAAGAAAAGAAAGGATATCTCACCAAATCTCACCATTTTTTGTGACCAATGGTGAAAAGTGAAAACAAATAAGACCCACAAAAAGAATCATTTCCTTTCATCTGTCACCAATACTGATCATATCTCGCATCCTTTATTTGTCCAAAACAGTGAGATTCTCATTTCTTTTGTTTTCTCATCATTCCTCACCATCCTAACCCACATGGTCAACAACCCTAATCTTCTAATTCCATCTAATCGATGCATGATCCCATTTTGCTGCTTGTTAGCAATTATATCGGAGGACAGCTTAGAGAATATACTTACTTCAGTTTTGATCGTGTAGGGACAAGAGATCACTATGGACTCTATGAGTAGGTCTATTCCAGGAGATGGCCCTTCCAAATAAAATACAATGCGGTCGGGCAAAGTTGAAAGTTGGAACATGCCTTCCAATGTTTTCCACTCATCTTTCGAAACAGAAGATCTGCACATGGTGATTCTCTTTAAGAAATTTTTCCTTACAAATAGTGAAACACGCCATACAGCAAAAATGAAAACAAAAACTTGATTACTTTCCAATGAACATGTAGGTAGTGGGTGAATGGCGGAATTCTAGTCTGAGTGTGGCCGTGACAACAGCTGAGCTCTGAATAGGGCATGAGATGCCAACACGAGCACAAACTCTGTAGTTCGGACCCGCAGTAACTTTTCCTGAGATATCTTGTTCTAATCCTTGCCAAGGTTCCTTGCGATTGGTAACGACAACATGATTTCTGCCTGGCTCAGCGGAAACTACAAACGCGTGACAGCAGTTGGGATGCCATGAGTCAAGCCCTCTAGAGAAATCATGGTTCACTATAATGTTAGAAGCAACACTGCCCCTTGAGTTGTACATGTTTCTGTCTGATCTCTGTGGAACGAAAGGTTTTAGGTCAAGCACCAAACGTTGATAGGAGATACGACCACAATGCTGAAAGATGGAGCAAGTTGAAAAATGAAATTGTCTCTCAGACTATCTCTGACCTTTCTGATTTTGTAGCAATCAAGATAGTATATGCACATTAGTTGGCTTCACCTCTACTGCAAGCAAATGATAAAATGTTCTAAACTCCCTAATGTTTTCACAGTCATTGCTTTCGAAAACTGAACCAGTGGCATAATTCCCAATAACAGTCTAAATTGAACCTCTTAACTAACCAGTCACGCGCATATTTCGGAGTTCAAGACTGCCAACAACATTTTCGTAGCTTCTTTTGGTGACACAACATTTCTTGGCTTCTAGACTCCATGACTTTTCTCATTTTCTGGAAAGCGGGAAAAAAAAAAGTAGATGGGGGTGAGATCCGATTACAGTCCTCCACATGGACTTCTGCCGTAGCCCAACTTAGTCCTAGACTCCTACTAAAGGCATGGTTAACGTAAGCGAACCTGGACACCTGATTTATATAAACAAATGAAAAAAGCATAGTGACAAGGAGCTTGTGGCCTAAATGCAATGAAAATCTCCCAAATGTGGCCCAAATTTTTTTTAAACATATGTCCTAGATTTGAACCATTAACCTTGTGTGCTGATTTTTTCATACTTCCAATTCTAACCAAATCATCTAAAATCAGGTACCTCAATCTTGAAGCAATACATGCATACCCATCAACGAAAAAAGTTAAAGATAACCCACAAAGTGGGGGAACCAAACAGACCGTACCTCAGAGTTCAAATTTTCGGCATTGCCTGCTGATGGGTGCTCCATATTTTCTCCCATGGATCCCTGAAATAACCACAGGAACAAGAATAACATCTTAGATTAGAGTGATCCCAAATGGGTATGAAACCGAATAACCAAAAACATAGCATTTTGCATTTTTTTAAGAACACCTGTGATTTGCTGAGACTCTGGTTTGTTGGAAAGACTGGACCCTTGAAGCACCAATTCAATAGCTTTCTCATTTATATACTAAACCCCCTCTGGGTTTTGGAAATGTACAATTGAAGCCTACGAATAGCTTGGGTCCATACCTTTTTCTCTTCACTTAAAGATAATCCCACTTCGTCTGGACTCTTGAGTAATCCACCAGAAGAAATCAAATCCCTTCTTCTTTTGTTAAAATTTGACTCCAAGCCCTCGTGAACCCTTGTATGCTTGAATTGAAATGAAAGGTTTGTGGGTTTTTAGGGATGCTACTACATTCTTGTAAATGCGTTCTCCATCTACCTTGCTTTCTTTATAATCTTTACAGGGAAGCTTAATTTACAATTAATAATATACTTAGGTTAGGTGAAGACTAGCTTGGCTTTCATTCATCAAAGGGAGAAACAGGGTTTGTCCTTCACTCTATCATGATTTTAGGAGGTTGCGCAATAAAATAATATAGGTGGAAATAGTAAATACGTAACGTGACTTCACAAAGATTAATGGCACTGATCTCGGTGGTCGGATTTTTTGGTCGTTTGTGAGGTTCAAAGAGTAGGATATCCGCGGTCGCTTTTGGGATCCGGCCGCTTGCGGGGTTTGCAGTAGCACGGGTTGCCGGCTATTTTCTTCTTCAGTTCGGGCAGCTAGCTTCTGGTTTTCGGTGCAGTGTGTGAGTTGATTGAAGCTCAACTAATCGGAGAACGAAGATCACCGGTTTGGGACACAACAAGGTTTGTCGAAAACCGTTTGGGGTGCTATGATTTCGTTCGGGCTTGTTCGAGTTCTGACATGGGTTGCTCCGGTGAGGTCATCGTATCTTCTTTTTGTTCTTTTTGTCATACGGTATACATCAATACATCAATGAGAGTTAGCGCTAGAGGGGTGTTAATTTAGAGCAATAGTGTTGGGCCGTTTTGGAATCAGCTGCCCACTTCACATGATTTCTTAACGGGCTATTAGAACTGCTGATTTTCTAACGGGCCGTGGATTAAACTCTGATCCTGGATTGGCCTTGGCCCGCTGGGATAGTGGGCTATCTTTGAGCCTTGGAAATCAGTCTTAGCGAAATTCGGGCAAAAACAACTGGAAAATTCATTTTGAGAATAAATTTTTTACACCGCCGGTGTAAATATTTATTTCTTCCAAATCAATTACAATGCCTCACGTTGCAAAACAGTGGTCACAATCAATAGAACATAGCGACGTGGAGCAATATAATTGATTTGAAAGAAACAAATATTTACACTGGCGGTGTAAAGAATTTAATCTCATTCATTTTTATTTAGCTGGTCAATTTCCAAATTTACAATCACTGTGTTTGGTTCACAGTTTTGGAGTGAAAATTTTGAGTTAAAATGAAAAAACATGTGATTGGATACTTCATCTCAAAGATAAGTGGATCACCCTTGAATCTCTTAGACTAGTGGTCCAAGGTAATATACATTAGAAGAAAAAATGTAATCCGTTAGATACGGATAGAACGGTGAGCGTAGAGTGATATTATGAATCTGTTAAGGCATTATATAACAATATAAAACTGATGAATGACCCTAGATAGTCTGATGCAATGCGCACTCGGCAATTTAGCGAAAATGTTGGTTTGACTAGGTGGTTGTCAAAAATCTTTTCCGGACTACTACCAAAAAAAAAATGATCCTAACCCCTCTCTCCCTTCTTTTTCCATTGGGACCTATCCTTCGCCAAAACCTAACCGCTTCGGTGCCTTAGCTTCTTACCTAGACACTCTCAGAAAAAATCCATTGTCAACCAAAAGCTTCAGTCAAAACCCTAGGCGCTTCCCAATCCCGTTGTCTCTTTGCCATTCGCCAAAACCTAACGCCTAGTCAAAACCCGTGAGGTTACCCACATACACAAGAGGGAAATCTTGGTTGACATGTTTGTCATTTGTTCTTTATTTTCAACCAAACACAAACGTTGGTCCTTTCCCTAATTTTCTATCGGTATCTTTTTCTCTTTTCGCTTCCATATTTCAAGTTTCCACCACAGATTCATGATCTAAACTTAACATATATTGTAGCAAAACAATCTGAAAAAAGGCAAGAAACCCTTTGTGGGGGGGTATCAATTAGTTATGCTGTCAATTTTGCCTTACTTCAAATCCTCGAACTCTATTAAATACTAAGTCCAAATTCTTACCTGAAACAGTTCCAGTGCTGATTCAATTTATTGATTCAACCCGGACTGCTTTCTACTCTACGAATGTGGGGACAGGCTCCAGCTAGGGGGCCACATGTTGGTGTTGGTCGATTGAAACCACTTTTGACAAAATTGATTCCATGTGACCAATATGTCAGCTAGCCCATGGGTTTTGCCTGTTTTGCATGTGAAGAGTCTAGAAGCTTGATTTTTGCACTTACCACAAGGAGGTTATTCACTTTACTTGGTTGAGAAATTTGGTATCTTAGAGCAAGTCCACACATGTATGTACCAAATCCCATGCCAAAGCCAAAATTTGGCATCAAGAAAGGTAAAACCCTCTCCGCCTTGGTGCCAACCTCAATGCCATTCTTGGTGTGAAATATGGCATCCAATTTGGCAAATGCCAAATTTGTCAAATCTCCAATCCATTTTATTTCATCGGATAAAGCATAGGTTAATTCAACAGTCTGAATTTGAAATTGTGCTAAAATAGCATCAAACCGGTGCAATATCACTGATATTTTCTTTTGACTTTCTGATAATATACGAAGCAGGATAATAACTTTGGCAATGCCATTTTTTTATCAACGGATGAACTTGCACTTAAACAACTGAAAATTTTCAACTTAAAAATGCATGTAATGAGTAGTGAGGGTTTTTTAGCGCATATGATTGATGTCGTAAGAGTATCCGAATATGTTAGGCTAAAATATATAAGATATTTCTTCTCTCTAGAGACTCTTATCATCCGATGCGCGCTGTGTAAACTTTCATAGAACTCTGATTGAATATGAAGTCCTAAAGATGTTTTTTTTTACTTTTTTTACTATTACAAAGATGAAGAACGAGAAAGAAGCGATTAATAGACCCAAACAAAAACTTAGATTCCTTGAAATCAACATAAAATAAAATAAACTTTGCATTCTTGCTAAGGAAGTTGTAAAGAAAGTGTCACTAAATGCCATGGATAGCCATTTTAACTTGTTTTATGGGACCACCGTGGATATAGTGCACAAAGAAGACAATAGTTAAAATTAAGGCAAATGCTATAAGGTGCTCCTGAGGTACAAGTTATGAGCACTTTAAATGTTTTAATTACATTTTTTATACTCATTCCAACATCTACTAATAATGACATTGAGATTATAAACTACTCCATTAAAAGAAGTCAAACAATATTTTGATTGACAAAAATGACCTTACGACTCTTCCCATTCTTCACTCTTTAAAGTGAGAAAAACAATATTGTTTTGGAGGGAAATTTTCGTTCAACATGTGAGTCTGACTCTTCATATGGACCTTAGGTTGTTCGGCTAAATAAGCTGAATGGCTTTTTTTTTTTGTTCTTATTAATTTTTTTCTTTTTTGCATTTGTTAGTTTTTCGTCAATTTTTTGGAAATTATTGCTTCATCATGCCGAGAGGAATCTAAAAAGTAAAAAATTACGATCGAAACCTTTTTTTAATAAAGACAAAAATAAACCAAATGACTTTTTTACTTTTGGTAGATTCCTCTCGTCACTTGCGGCTAGTTTGGCAGTTTCTTTCCATATAAGAGTGAAGCAATCTTTAGTTGTTCTGTGTCTTTGACATTTTGTTTCAAAATATATATAATATCGTGTTCTCAACTTGTCACATACCGTGTTCGATCTCAAGCTCAAGTTGTTACAAACTGTATTCTCAAGCTTGTTACATTCAAAGGTCGTCTAGACAAAAAAACAAGTGAAAGTAGGAAAGGAATGAGGAAAACAAACAAAGACTTATAGAGTGTGTAAAGGTATCAGACACAATTTTACTACATGTCCAGAGAAGGAAAATATCATCACTGGTTCACAAATGAAGAAAGCCACTTCTAGCGACATAGGATTGAATCCTATATTTTTGTGAAGTATTAGAAATTGGAGTTTTGGTCAATTTTTATTTTTGTTATCTCGCCTGAGTTTTGTACGGTTGTTATACAAGTGTAATTTTTTTCCGCTCTTGTTGACCCAACTGAGCTTCTTCGTCATATCACCAAATCCAGAAGCTAGCATTTCCCTCTCATTGTTAGGTTGTCTTTGCAGCAGAAAAAAAAAAAAAAAAAAGAAGCCAAGATTTGTACGTAATCTTTTCATTTGCACTGAATACCTTTCGCCTACCTAATTTTTAAATGGAAATGAGGGTAATATTGTCATTAAAAAATAGTATTACAAACATTTATGGGTAATTTAGAAAATAGTGGTGAAAATTAATATTTCGTGCGTACCCATAAACACAACTCATGGATTAAGTATATTTATTGCATCTAAAGCATTTAAAAGCATCGTAAACTAGGGCCCCAAACTTATGTCCCAGGGGCACCTATCAGCGGGACCGTAATTAAAACTGTAACTCACATTTCACATAAATTATTACTCCCTCCGTTCCATATTGATGGTCCAGTTTGGTCTCCAATGCAAAATTCAAATTGTTAATATCTTTTAATCTACAATGTTTTTAAAGATTTTAAAAACTTTGTATAATAGAACTAATTGAGATCTATCATATAAGATCCATATTGCACATAAAAATCATTATAAATTAAAAGATATTAACAATTTAAATTTTACATTAGAGACCGAACTGGACCTTCAATTTGGAGCGGAGGGAGTATGTTTTTACAATTTAACATTAAAAGTGTTTAACTATCGCACTTCTTGCATACTATTATGTACGCGCGGCCTTCGTGAAGGCGGTAAAGTGAAAGTGTGAATCATAATTTGTAAAACCGATTACAGTTTTTCTGTCTCGTCAAAAATAAAAGCTTAAATCCTAACAAGGCGACGCCTGCGAATTAGACTTTTCAAAAGTCCACGTTGGTCGTGACTTTGAAAATTATTACAGTAGTTAATTGATACAGTAACAAATTACTCCTCCCTACAATACACACCTTCGGGAACCTTTGATTATCTACTCCTATATATATATATATATATATATATATATATGAGTTAGGTTCCGGTGAGGGATTCCTCATTTTATTAAAATACGGGACTCCCCTTTCCGATTGAATTTCGATGATCCGAGCCGTTCAAAGTGATCAGAAAGTGATTTTAAGGGTCCCCGCAAAAAATCAGCAAAAAAAATGACAGGGAAGGGCTTCATCCAAGCAGTTTTCATTGAACGGTTCAAAAAAAACTGCTCGGATGACAACCTACCTGGTCAATTTTTTTTGCTGATTTCTCGTGGGGACCCTTAAAATTACGTTCTGCACACATTGAACGGTTCGAATTTTTAAAATTTGATCGAAAAATGAAAGTCCCTCATTTTGTTAAAATGAGGGATCCCTCACTTGAAAATTTATATATAATCTAGCTATTGATGACTATCTAATAAGATATCAAGTCACGGATGATGATGTTAGAGCATGAATATATATGTCACGCATGACGACACAGAAAATTAAGAATCCATTTTCATTCGTAATAATAGTAATTAATAGATGATTCTAAAGAGAGTAATGACTAATGACATAAACTATATATTACTTACGTCGTTCTACTTAACGTCTCGTTCCGTTAAGATTCATATTTTTTAAATGCATATTTTCTGTTTTACGAAACAGGCCATTCTCTTACAATACAATACCTTTAATTTAAAAAATAAGTACTTATTTCAAAAATAAGTCTTTGTTTTAGTTAGTGGAACACGCCTAAGTATTTTGCCTAAAATTAGGCAATTGATTTACGGAGTATAACACTTCCATTTTTATCATTTGTACACCTTTTTCTTTTCTTTTTTTCCCTTCTGTCTTCATTCATAGTATAAATTTACGGATCCGGGGACGCTGTCATGCGTCCCCTGCCAAGCAGCTTGCCAAGCGGCAAGAACGGCACCGTTTGGTCACTTGCAATTGACAGTTATGTTGGACTTCAATTCCTTGTTTGCTTAGTCGGCAATTTTGAATACCTTTACTTACTTTTGATTTTTGTGGGGCCCATTACAGATCCTATAAATATGATTCAAATCGCAAGTTATTCTTATAATATTTTTTTTATGATTTCTTAAAAAAGATTAGCTCAATCCGATATCGGCAAGGTTGTTTCAGAATTCGTAGGGTGTCCTAAGAATTCTGAAACACTCTAGGAATTTTGAAACAGTGTTTACCGATATTGAATTGTGGAAATTATTTTCAGGAACTCATAAAAAATATTTTAGAAATAATTTGCGGTTTGAATCATTGTAGAAACATAATGGGCTCCAAAAAAAACTATTAATTTCTTGCCCATAAAACTTAACCAAACAAGTTTTAATGGGCAAGAAATTAATAATTTTTTTGAATTTTTGTGGGGGCCCATTATGGTCCCACAATGATTCAAACCGCAAATTATTTCTAAAAACATTTTTTTTTGGGTTCTTGAAAAATATTTGCACAATTCGATATCTTGTAAAGACTGTTTCAAAATTCCTAAGACATCCTACGAATAATGAAACAGCTCTACCGATATCGGATTGAGCTAATTTTTTTTAGGAATCTATAGAAAAGTACTTTAAGAATACCTTGCGGTTTGAATCATCTTTGTAGGACCCGTAATGAGCCTCATAAAAATAAAAATAAGTGTTCAAGAATGTCGAACAAGTGAACAAGGAATTGAAGTCCAACATAGCAGGCCCCTTGCATATGACTGAACGGTGCCGTTTTGCCGCTTGGCTTACTGCTTGGCAGGGGACGCATGACAGCGTCCCCGGATCCTAAATTTACGGTAATGCACAATAAAATAATGAACAAGTGAGAGAGTAATGTTTCAAATTTACGTACACAAGTACAATAAAAAAGTGCATATATAAACCATTAAAAAAGGTGTAAAAACCTAGTGGGTTTGAAAAATCCTAGCTGTAGCATATGGTCCTAACAGGGTTGTTTACACTTCTATACATTTTTACATACTTCTTTTACATTTTCACATATTATATATGACCTTAACTACCCAGTAGTTTGTTTATAGCATTACCATAGCAGTAATGCTACACACAGCGAAAATACACAATTTTGTGCACAAATTTGTTATGAAGTCCACTACAGGTCCCATACAAATAATCCGAGCTGTTCATTAAATGTAAAATATTTTTTCAAAGGCCTTCGCTAAAAATAAGCTCAATCTGATACCTATAGGTGCTCGATTAAATCATCTAACTTTTCGGTGTGAAAAAGTAATGCTCACCCACTCTATCCACTCTCGGTTCATAGAGCTGTAAACGAGCCGAGCTGAATTTTGTCGAGTTCGAGTTCGAACTCGGCTAGTTTACTAAAAGAGCAAAAGACTTGAGCTCGAGTCTTAATGAGTCGAGTTTAGTCATTTACTAATCGAGTCGAGTCTCCATTAACGAGTCGAACTTTTATTGAAATTAAACGAGTCATGTCGAGCCCGAGCTCATGAACTGCTCGGTTAATTTACGGCCCTACTCTCTAATAGGTAAACAAAATTGCACTCCACCGTATAAGACTTGAATATAACTAGGACAGCAAAAGAGTCAAGCAGAGCCGAGTTTTGAAGTGTTCGGGTTTGACTTGCTCAAAATTAACCTCGCTTGAGCTCGGTTCATTTATAATTAGTATCGAGATGTTCAAATTTGGTTCGTCACTGTCGTTTACTATACCAGCCTCTTTTAACTGCTATAAATGAGCGAATCTGTTAACTCTATAGTGCAGGTTGTGCAGTAATTAAAAGTGTTTTTAATAGTTAGATTTTGTTAAAAGACACTTTAATGGGAAAAACTCCTTTTTCAGGAAGAATCTGTTAAAATATTAACCCTTCATTGCTGAGATGAACAGCTGAGCACTGTTTCGTGGTGGCGAACCACTTTCTCCGCCACGTTGGCTGCCCTACTCATGACGACATCGAGACCAATCTTTTCCCATTTTTGTCCCAGGAGTTTCTAGAGGGACGCACCATCGTCCCAGCTTCTCTCTCTCTCTCTCCCAACAATGACGCTTCCGACCCCAAACCCCTTCCTTTGACCGACGACAAAGTCCATCACTCTCTCTCTCAGACACACACACATATTGAAATGTATTTATAGCGGTATAGGATGTCTTCCGTGGAGTTACAGAAAACTTCGAAAACAGCTGACTAAACGGAAGATAGAAAACTGGGCAAAATGGATTCAGGCGAGGTTAAGAAGGAAAACGGAGAAACCGTTGAGAAGAAGAATGAGAAAATTGCTATTAGGAAGAGGAGGAGTTCGTTTATTCCGAAGTTCGGATGCTTCAGATCGGACGACTACGATGTTCCGACCGTCGAGAGACAGGACGGCCGCGGCAACCTCGTTATGGAGTCGGTTTCGGCCGGAGAGAATCGCTCCCCGACTCACCTCGTTATTATGGTTAACGGACTCATTGGCAGGTTAGTCTAGTCTCTGATTCCAAATTCCACGAGCTCTCTGATTCTTGTAAGGATTTTTAGGTTAGGATTTCGGTTATAGTGCGTTTGAGAAATGCTGACGATGTGCTCGGGTAAATGCTTATAGCTTATTTACTTAAATTCGACCAGTTGATGGGTGAAAATAACCTTTCGGTTCTGTTTTCCTGTTTTACCTGATTAGGAACTGTGACTGAAATCTCGTCATTTTCTTTTTGGATGACCGGGTGTTCAGACTAGTTTGCACGCACCCCGACTAATTGGGGCCCTAAAGTTAATGAAGGGAAAAACTTCCAGTGCCCGAGGTTTAGAACGTTTGGCTGATTTGACCTTATGACTTGTCGGGGCAAGCTGTTGGGTTGCTGGCTCATGCCACTCGACCAGCCCCCTACGGTTAATTCTATGTTTTTTTGGCGCCAGACGGTAGGATGTTAGGAGTTAGTTGGTAGTGGTTACAACGGGAATCGAGCACCTCCTACGCGAGGACCCGAACTCAAGATCTCTCTTTTAGAAGGCAGCGTAAGGAACCAACCGCATTAGGTGTTGTTCAAATGTCAAGTAATTCAAGGTGAGGGAATCGCAAACATTGTTTGTCACATATTTATGGTCCAAATTAACTGGTTTTGGTTTGAGTTTAAGCAAATTGAGCTATTTTCCCCCAACTGATTTTGGTTTGAGTTAAGGAGAATCCGAGTTTTGGTTTGCGTTTCAGCTCAGACTTGCCTTCAATCAGCTCAAGGGACTAGACCGTCCAGTTGACCATTAAGGGTCCACTCAGGTCCTCACTTGATCGAAACCGTTCATCATGTAGAAAACTAAGTTGATCAAAAAAAATGTCTGTATTATTTTTCTCAGACAAATTTGATATAATCATGTGGTTACCGATGATCAATGTATTTAATTTGATAATGAGATGCTCATCAAGCACTGCAAGTAATGGGTTGGATCATCGAGGTAGGCCCTGACCTCACAGCATGCAACCTGGAGGGTCTCTCTTGTTTAGAGACTGCATACAAGGCTGACCCGTTCCGATTTTGCTAATGTAATATGTCGTCGTTTCTGAACGTGAAACAAATTATCAATGGCATGCTCTCTATCTAGACCGTAGGGATTAATTAATGTGTAACCGAGCCTTTTGTAAAAATGCGGGTGGATGGTGAGTTTATATAGATATGGATTTTTCTTCCTGGTTGTTCAAGACATGGGGGTGTTATCTTTCTACTTCTCTTGTCGCACGTCATCCAGTCATTTACAGTGATCAAAGTTTTGAATTGCTTGCTTGGTTGCATGGTCAAATGTTTATGTGCTGTGCTCGAACAGTATCACCGCATGCTCAGCTGTGGATATTTATGTTTCTTCCTTGTTGTTCTTCCTTTTGCAGTGCTCAGGATTGGAGATATGCTGCAAAACAATTGATTAAGAGGTATCCTCAAGACGTTATTGTTCATTGTGAGTTCTGTGACCCGTAGCTTGTTTCTTGCTGTTCATATTGTTTTGACAGAACATTAGTCTTTACTCTTTAGGTATCTATACTCATCTCCATATTCATGCAAGTTAACTACTCAAATGTTTTCCTCCCATATTGTTTGACATGAGCATTCTTTGTCTCATTTCATGTTTTGGAAGTAGTTGATGCTTGATTTCTTGGTGGTCTGAGATTTTCTTCATGCATACTTTCTTGGATCTTTTTTTTAAAAACAATGACCTGAGGAAAGTTGCACGGGATGATAATTTTGGTGTACAACTGGTGTTGCTTTTTCTGTTGAGGGAATGAGTTTTAGTCCTCTAAATTGGTGTCAGTACCTCACGAGTGGTGACCTTCTGTTACTAGCATGTATTGTGTTTAACTTATGTTTTATGTCCAGGTAGTGAAACCAACTATTCGACCTTGACATTTCACGGGGTTGATGTAACTGGAAACAGGTTGGCAGATGAGGTGCGTAATAGATCTATTTCCTTGTTCTCACCATTTTGCTTCCCTTTATCCATTGTTTTAATTAGAGACCGTTTCGATGTGATTTCTGCTGCTTTTTTATTGTTGAAGTTATCTTGGCAGGAAATTAAACAAGCATTTACTTCTTTCAGGTTATAGCTGTTATAGAGCGCCATCCATACGTTAAAAAGATATCTATTGTAGGTCATTCACTTGGCGGCCTGATAGCAAGATACGCTATTGCTAAGCTATATGATAGAGTGATCACACACACAACTTCTCAACAAATTGGAGAATGTAAAAGTGAAGAATCTAAAGATTCGTTGCCAGAAGAGAAATTTAAAGGCAAAATTGCTGGACTGGAACCCATGAATTTTATAACCTTTGCAACACCTCATCTTGGTTCAAGGGGCCATAAACAGGTATTGATTACTGTTTTTAGTTTTATTGTGTGTCCTCTTTTTGGCTGCTAGTATAATGAGGGTTTAATTCAAGCTGTTTCTAAGCAGAATTGGAACTTTCCTTTTCCTTTTCTTTTTCAGCCATAAACAGGTATTGATTGATTCTCCAGCCGATGTTCTTCCTCACACCAAAACAAAGAGTTAATCAGGAATTAAAATATTACGATTAAAGTATAAAAACATAAGTTGAATCAAACCATAGGCCCCTGGGCCTCACCACCTTGATCCCTCATTGCTTGATTGCTTCAGATTGAGGGTGATTGACTGATCTTCTTCTCGAAACCCTAAGATTAGGGTTTGTACTTCAGGGTTTAATCGCTCGGGATGCGGCTGCTCACAAAGGTTTAGGGCTTTTCTAGAGAGGATATGAGAGATGATTTTTGCAGAGCTTGGAGGTATGAGATGGAGGAATTGAATGTTAATTTCGGAACCCTAAGGCCTCTTTATATAGGCAATTGGTGACTCACTCCAGCCAATCAAATGGCATGAATCAATAAGGAATTATATGGTTAGAAGATCTCTAAATGAATCTGCTTTCGTAGCCCGAACGCATCGGAAAAAGGCTGCTAGGGTTTTGGAGATCGGATCAAACGTATGACAGAACAAGCCATAATCTGGAAAATAGATGATCTGGCGGCCGAAGGATAGATTAGGCGGCCGAAGAATCGATCTGGCTGTCGAGGAATCAATCTCTCAGGGAGATTTTCAAGCAACATGTTTCACGGGTGAAAGAAAGAAGTTGAGGCCGTGAGATCAATGTTACGGCCGAAAGATAGACTTTCCTAGAATTCTGTATTTCTGTCTGAAAGGCTATATGGCTTTGGATTGAGTCCTCTAATTGGCTAAAAGTACTCACCATAAGTCGTAAGGTTTACAAGAAATCAATCAACAATCACTGTATCCATTCATCATCGGGATGGTCCCCAAGGTGGGACTTGAAATAATCATTAGGCCAAATTGGAGTGTCTACAACTTTGTGTTTTATTACGCTTTGAATTCAACCTCATCAAACTTGTGACATGTTTAATTAAGGAGGTGATGCTCTGCAATTCCTTTTACAGAGAAATGAACTGATTTCGAGGGATTAGTTGGGCATGATTTTCACACATTTTTCAACTAGTAGTCTGGTTCAAATTCCTGAGTCATATGGTGAGGTCATCAGTACAACGAATTAACTGATACCTAGTATGTAATCTAAGAAATACGCCCAGAGATCTGATGCATGGAGAAGAGAGATTTGCTAGTGAAAGCCAATTTTGATCTCACATCTGTACGACTGTACCATGGTGGTTGTTGCATAAGGCTTAAGCCTTAGAGCGTCATTATTTTTCATTAGTAGTGTCCTTTGTTTGCTAAGACCCCAGTTTTTCAGCTCTCTAATTGTCCGAGCCTTGGTATCTTTCTTTCTTTTTTTTAAACTCAATCAAAGTACACTAGTGACTGATAAAGAAGGCGATGTTGTTTCATTAGATCTGCAAAGGTGTGGTCTTTAGCACAAAAGTACAAAATAATAAAAACCCTGGCAAGCTTTGATGGTGCTTATATCTTTATGAGTCTTGTGGTTTCCAGGCCCCAGCATTTTGTGGCATTTACACCCTAGAGAAGGTAGTTTCTCATGCATCGTGGTTTTTTGGAAGATCTGGGAACCATTTATTCTTAAGAGACGGTGGTAAAGAAAAACTTCCACTTCTAGTTCAGATGGCGAACGATAGTGATGGTCTACCATTCATGTGAGCCCTCTCGAATTTAATTAGTTATTTCCAGACAAAATCATCTCTCTTGTGTCTGCGACTGATATTAACTTGCCTTCGAACCATGTCTTGTATCTGCAGATCTGCTTTACAGTCCTTCAGGCGTCGTGTCGCCTACGCTAATGCACGTTTTGACCGTATCCTTCAGTATTATTTGTTTTCTTTTTAATTCTTATTTGGTGCTTATTATACTCAAAGAAAAAAGTGGAGGTAAAATGGTCAGACATTTAGACGTAGGATCTTGTTGCAATCCTCTAACTTATGTGAAGGACTTAACTCCTCATAGATCTTGTTGGATGGAGTACATCATCATTGCGGCGTCAAAGTGAGCTTCCCAAGGTAATTCTAAAGCTTAATGTACCTTCTGAATTGTCTTCAAAAATGTTCTGAATGGTTTTCCGTTTCAGCGGAAAAGTCTTTCAAGAAGTGACAAATACCCGCATATCATAAATGTGGAGGAAGCAAAAGCAGCAAACACTGGAGAAGAAATGTCTTTAGAGGCCCAAGTCAATAGATGCAAGACCATTACCATGGAAGGTTAGTTACTAATTTTATTCTTCGAAGTGATTGTTAGAGTTGCTCTTTTGTTTCAAGCGGCTAAGATACCGTCAAAGTTGTTCATGTTTGTGCACTAATGTTTCCAGGCTGTTGACAAAAGCTTGTGGAGGAAAGTTCCGTTAGAAGGAACTTTGTTGACCCCAAAGTTAAAGAAATCCTTGAGGAGCATAACTTCCCATTTAAAAAACTAAGCCAAACTGATAACTAAACGGCCTATAAGTTATGCTGTTGTGTTTTTAGTTTTTTCCTGAAATTGCAAAAGTTAGTAAAAAGTTATTTGTATGGATATTTTTTGTGCAATTTATGGGTGTCTTGAAGAAAAAATTAGTCCAAGGAAAATCGCATTCTCTTCTAGGAACTTTCGAAAAGTTTGAGTGCATAGGTTACTACCGTGAATCACGTTTGGGAAAATGTCCTTGGAGCCTACGGATACTGAACTTAACCGAGGTTATTCATCCCACATAAAATAGAAAAGCAAAAAAGAAAGGAAATGAGAAAACATGGAAGGTAGTTTATGTGATGATGGAAGAATTTGAGCACGATGAAAAAGATTTGAAGAATTTGAAAGCAGACAACTTTTAGCTCATATAAACTTATTGCCAAATGAATTTGTTAAGTTCATTTTAGTTGTTTTATATACTGCAATTAGAACATGTTATTTGGTAAGTGCCTGAAGGTTGAGATGTCTTGCTTTTTTGAACGTTTGAGATGAAAACGCATATTATGTGCCTGTACTTGTTATAGAAACTTTGTTTAGGACAGTAACTTTCTAGAGCGGTTGGATGTCCAATGGAAGAGATACGTCTAGGCAATTGCTAAAATAGGTGCCAAAATGAAGAAATTTGTTCAAAAAATAAACAAAATTGCCATCTTGCTCTGCTTTCAATGTCTACTATGACTCGGTCTATCAAATTTTGGAACTTCTCATTACCCAAGGATTGTCATTCCTGTTGTCCTTAATTTGATTAGGTATGCTGTGCCCTAGATGTGAACAAAAATTTTATGCTTGATTATTTGATGTCTTACATAATACTGAGCATTTGTCAATCAACAAAAATTGCAGAGGCAATGATCAGCGGTCTCACAAAAGTGAGCTGGGAAAGGGTTGACGTCGACTTCCGTGGAACTAAACAAAGGTTTTTAGCACACACTACTATTCAGGCAAGTTCCTTCTTACTCTCGTCGTTACCACCCTTACGGCCTTACCTGATCAGCAACCCCATTGCTTTCCAGTCGTCGCATTTTATCTCTTTGCATGTTAAGCTTCAGCATCTACATTTTGTCTCTATTGATAGATGTTACTGCTTGGTAATCGAGGATTATTGAACAACGTTTAGTTGGTAAACAAATGGAGAACGTGACTTGGATTTAATATTTCTACGGTAAGTGACAATTTCTTTATTCTATTCTCTCCATGCAGGTTAAAAGCTCCTGCATGAATTCTGATGGAGCTGATGTTATACAACACATGGTCGACAATTTTCTCTTGTAGAAGTGAGTATTCGCCAAATTAATCCACCATTCTTTTTCCTTCTTTTCTTTCCTTAAAAGAGAGATTGTAAATGTTGATGGTTGCCTCGGCGTCGTCATTAGATTAATCATAGTTACATAGATTTGTAAAAGTTCCAGGGGCAATGGTTGTGTAATTTTCCCTGTTGTAGAGAGTCAAAATCAGATCACATAGGGGTGTTAATTAGGGTTGAAAGTGCCAAGCTAGAGGTATACGCAAAGTGTAAAATCAAGCTGCAAAATGCTTGTTAACTGGTGTGTTAATGTTTGCCTATGTTCTCTTTTCCTGAAGGAAAATGATTTTTTCAACCCCCTTTTTATTTTCATGCACTCTTTTTATTGTTCTTTTTGATTGTTCTTTTAATTTTACGTGAGTAAGGATAGAAAAATGATTGCAAAAGAATTTTAAAAAAAATGAATCTAGAAATCGTTTGCCTTTTATGAATTAATCTTTGGGAAAATTACAAAATAACTTCCAACGTCTACGCTAAATTTCAATTAGACTCTTAAACTTTCACAAAAAATCAATTTTACTCCCAGCGTTATTTTTCGTTAATCAAAACTACTCATTCCGTTCAAATGACTAACGGATTTCGTTAAAGGCTCTGTTAACAAAAATGCTAGAGGTACATATGAAATGTACATATTATGTACATATGAATTTTGTGGGGCCCATCTCGGGTCCCACAAAGATGATTCAAACCGCCCATTATTTTTAAAACATTTTTTTATGAAATCCTGTAAAAAATCAGCACAACCCGATATCGGTAAGGATTTTTTCTTAATTTGTGGAGGCGAAACTACTTAACTGCTTAGTTTCGCCCCTACAAATTCAGAAAATTTTTTTACCGATATCGGGTTGAGCTGATTTTTTACAGGGCTCCATAAAAAGATGTTTTAAAAATAATGAGCGGTTCAGATCATCTTTGTGAGACCCGAATTGGACCCCACAAAATCTATATGTACATTATATGTATATATTATATGTACCAATAGCATCACTCCTCTGTTAAATAGCGTCCCAATTGAATTTTCATGATTTGAGCCGCTTAATGTGTTTAGAACGTGATTTTAAAAGTATCCTAGAGAAATTAGAAAAAAAAAATCAGAAAGGACTTGATTTGAGCAGTTTTTTATTGAACAATTTAATAAAAAACTGTTTAGATGAAACCCTTTCTGGTCTCCTTTTTTTACTGATTTCTTGCGAGTACTCTTAAAATCACGTTTTGAACACATTGAACGGCTCGGATCATTGAAATTCGATCGGGAAAGGGGAGGTGCGGACCGATCCGAATTTTGTTCAAGTCATTTGGACGGAAGGGGACGTTTTAATTAACAGAAGATAACGTTAGGAGTAAAATTGATTTTTTTGAAAGTTTGGAAGTCTAATTGAAATTTAGAGTAAATGTTGGGAGTATTTTGAATTTTTCCCTTAATCTTTACACCGATGTAAGAAGAGGTGGTTTGAATATTGATAGAAAATGCAGTTCAAAAATGAAAATGATATTGGCACTCCAAAAATTGATGCAGCCACTCCAAAATCAGTGTAACTTCAAAGTCACATTTCTTTATTTTTTAGAGTGCTTGCATTAATTTTTGGTGCTAACATCCATTTACCTTCAAAAAAAGATCATTGATAGAACAACAGTGCTACTTGCACATATTTTTGTGCACATATCATGCATATACATTTTTGTGGTTGTCTTACAATTTTTGAGAAAGTTTTTACCGATATCCGTTGGAACTGATTTTTTTACAGGAACCCTCTAAAAAATATTTTAAAAAAAATGAGCGGTTCGAATCATTTTGTAGGACCCCGATTTGGGCCCAAAAAGTGTATGTACATGATATGTGCATAAAAATCTACGTGGGAATCGTTACTGCGGATAGAAAATGATCTGAGCTCGGAAATATGCAGGGCCTATATGCAAAGTGGCACGTACATATGTTGTGTCCTCGTAAAGGAAATTATTACTTGCTCCTCAACCACCGTATTCTTCACCCCACATTTGTATAGAGCCCACCATTAAGTTTGTAGATCTGAATATCCTGTCGTGAGCAAAGTCGCTATAGGATGTAGTACGTTATCTCAGCTATTCAAAAGTATTTTTTATGATCCGGATTTAAATCAAACTCTTATTTTCTTCCGTGGAAAAGTTTTATTTTAATCCGGACCTTAATTGCTGAGATAGCTCACTTACTTTCTATAGTGATTTTGCTCACTACATAATACCCGAATCTTGGCTTTCACATAAATATATAAAGGAAAAAGCTCGTAAAGCTTTACACGACGGTGCTATAAAAGCACTGAATAATCACTCGCGCTCGTAGATCAATGCCCTTGGGCCTTGGCTTTTTCTTTGTTTTGCGCAGTTTCCTGGTACCCAAGCATTAAAATTCTGGTAGTGATAATGCAAGGCCAGCCTGGCAAAACTGCAAAAATCCCAGTTAGGTAAAAAGGTTACTCCTCTTTTGTGAAACTCAGCAGATATGGTACCCAAGCATTAAAGGGTCCCGGGTAGTATGGTGTCCTACAAGATTCTGGTTAGACTTGCCCTCGCACAAAATGTGAAATTGGGTCTCCAGTCTCCATATATGCAAAAGGATAAAAATTTATTCACGGAGGAGCCGTGATCTCCCGATCCTTATAGAGCGAAAGAGCTGTCTGGTGATCCCTAGGTCCTCGCGCCGCTTTTGAGCTTCGCGATAGCTCTCTATCCTTTGAATTACTCTAATCAATCCAACCTGATATCATATTCACGGCTCCGCGCAGTTACAGTCATTAGTTTCGGCAATCAATGATTGAGAAACGTTTTAAAACTTTGACCGGTAATAAATATTTCTGACCAGTAAAACACTTTTGGATGTGCTAGATTGAGCGCCGTAAATCTTATTTACGGAGGCTCCTTAAATTAGTTTTCCTCACACAAAAGATAGATTACAACGACCTCAATAAAACTTTATATGTAAGGAATCGGCTGGGCATTATCCCTACGTTTAATCTTCAAATTAGAGATTTCCATTTTAAGTCTCTGCATAGAGAGCCCAATAGAAATTAGAGATGGATCAAAAAGCCTGGTAAAAGGTATGCTATGTTTGCAGGTTCATATAAAGTGAGATCGTTGAAAATGTGCCGACAATTCCTACGAAATAAGAACAATGTTTGCTAATGTTAATAAATAGTTACCAGAATTGAAGCTAAGATTTTGAAAGAAATGAATGGGTGTTTTGAATATAGAGATAAAATAAAAACTTGTAATTGGAGATGATATTGATACTATCCTATAATCACTTTTTGGTTGAAAATTGTGAGTTTTTTTGAGTCTCAAGAGATTGGGTTGGAGATAGTTGTAATACTCCGGATTTGGGAGTTTGAGAGCGTTTAGTTCTATATTGATTGGGAGCTAAAGTCTCGTTTGGTATACATTATTATCATGGCTACCTTCTTAGGTATATATACACCTTTTTAGGCTAAGTGTTTTGGACCGAAAAAAAGATCCATGGTCAGCTGGATCGGACCGTTACAATACTCCAGTCTCCTATCATGAAAAGTTTAGTGCTCTCTAGTCTGGGAGAAAAAGCAGAGCTGGTGATCTTCGGATGGGGATCCGGGATCTTCACATCCTAACGTAGCACGCGAGAATCGATCGTCGTCATCGCAAGTGATGGAAACCGACTGTCTACTTTACGGAAGCTGGGGGGCTGCTGTCCCCTCGGGGACAGCAGCGTGCTGCTGCCCCGATTTTGGGGCCCACCCCGCTCTCGCTCCGATGATCGAAATCGTTCACTTTGTAAAGCCCGTCGAGTAGAACAACTCTGTAAAAAATCAGCTTAATTGGATATCATTAAGTGCCTGATCGGAGCCCATATAACTCTCTGCCCATGGGTTACAGTGGATTTGATCCAGTGTTTCGGATCCATTCTTTTCAAGATAAAAAGGTTTCGATCAGGCACTTAATGATATCCAATTAAGTTGATTTTTTGCATAATTGTTCTACTCGACGAGTTTTACAAAATGAACGATTCCGATCATCGGAGCGAGAGCGGAGTGGGCCCCAAAATCCGGGGCAGCAGCACGCTGCTGTCCCCTTGGGGACAGCAGCCCCCCGCTTCCGCTACTTTACTTGGCATGACAGTTTACACTTCAAATGCATCGGCGATAGGACACACAGTTCTCCAAAATCGATCTCGCCATTAAATTAATTAACTCTGCAATTGTTCAATCCAAATTCACTTCAATCCCAATCCCTCCCAAATTTCGAAATCAAAAAGTGGAATGGAAAAAAAATATACTCGAATACTAAAAGGGAAGAGACCAAGAAAAATTGACGGACCAACGTGCGAATGAGATAAAACCATCGACGGCAAGAGCAACCCCCATGGGTCCCTTGTACAAAGTCCAAAATATCCCTCCCTTTTAACTAAATTTTATTTTTATTTAATTTCTTAATTCTTTTATCTT
Organism: Rhododendron ovatum; assembly: GCA_019656835.1. Lineage (NCBI taxonomy): Eukaryota > Viridiplantae > Streptophyta > Magnoliopsida > Ericales > Ericaceae > Rhododendron > Rhododendron ovatum. The sequence goes on from CM033795.1 coordinate 38,920,685, forward strand.
ATTTTTTTAATTCATTTTTTTAATTATTTATTTTTCACTTTTTCTTTATATATTTTATCTCTTTTATTTATTGAATATTTTTTACCTATTTATCTCTTCTATCTCTTTCTTTTTTTCCTTCAACCTCACTATTGTAATGTGCGCGCCGATATGAGAAAATTGACATATCTCGAGACTTGATCGGACAACATTGATAATTTTGGGCAATTTAAAATGTGCTCGAGATAATTACAGTATTGCAAAGATCAGTCTATTTAATCACCGAATTTGGGAAGCTGAAAATGTTAATCTGTATTCCAATTAATAAATGTGGCCTATTATTAGTTAAAAAAAAATACCGGACAGAATGGAACAAAAATGTTGATTCGTGTGCCAATAATATTTATTTAATATTCTTCATATCTTTTTTCTCTTTTATTTATTTAATATTATTTAAGTGCTCCGACTTTCAATTCGGTTGAACCGGTGCGAAGATATTATTTTTTAATTATTTTATCATAAAATAGTCGTAATAAATTTTTGGCTCTAAGACATTTCAACAAGCACTCTAAAGCTCCTTATTTAGTTTCAGGGCTCTCTTAGGGGTGCCCATTGAAAGGTCTTAGAGCCAAAAATTCATTACGACCATTTAGGATAAAATGATCAAAAAATAAAATATTCGCACCGGTTCAACTGGATTGAAAATCCGAACACTTTATTTTTTACACCGTTTATATATTAAAAAATATAATTAAAAAATTAAGTGTTTCAATTCTCAATCTGTTTGAACAAGTGTAAAGATCTTATTTTTCTGATCATTTTATTTCAGATGGTCATAATGGAATTTTGGCTTGAATATTTTTCAATGGCCACCCTAAGAGAGCCCTAAAACTAAATAAAGAGTCTTAGGGTGCTCGTTGAAAGGTTTTAGAGCCAAAAATTCATTATAACCATTTAAATAAAATGATCAGAAAAATAAGATCTTCCCACCACTTCAATTGGACTGAAAATTGGAGTACTTAATTTTTTAATCATATATTTTTAAACCCAAAATAAAAAAACCAGCGAATGAAATCATATTTATTTACTATTCATTGTTAAGACAAATTAATTAACTAATTAAAATAATATTAAGTTGTTAATATAAAGTCAAATTTAATTGAAAATATATTGAGTTAACTAAATTAAAATTAAATAATTAATTAAATAAATAAAGATATAAAATTAATAAAATAAATAAATAAAAGAATTTAGTTAGGAGGGGGGCGGGGGTATTTCTGTCAGGGGTGGGGTCCGGGAGGGGGTGGTGTCAGGGGAGGCAGGAAAAGTAGCTCTCCTTCTTAAATAATAAGTACTTATTTGTACTAATTTTTATGCTTAAAAATAATGTATTTATTGAAATAATTTTTTGTGCAACATGGATCTTGTTTGATAGATCTCGATGGGATCTTTTAAATGGCGCAAAAAAAATCTAAAACATTTCAACGAGCACTCTAAGACTCCTTATTTAGTTTCAGAGCTTTCTTAGGGTGCCCATTGAAAGGTTTTATACCCAAAAATTCATTACGACCATTTAGGATAAAATGATCAAAAATAAAATATTCGCACCGGTTCAACCGGATTGAAAATCTAAACACTTTATTTTTTACACCGTTTATATATTAAAAAATATAGTTAAAAAATGAAGTGTTTCAATTCTCAATCTGTTTGAACCTGAGTAAAGATCTTATTTTTCCGATCATTTTATTTCAAATGGTCATAATGAAATTTTGGCTCGAATATCTTTCAATGGGCACCCTAAGAGAGCCCTAAAACTAAATAAAAAGTCTTAGGGTGCTCGTTGAAAGGTTTTAGAGCCAAAAATTCATTATAACCATTTAAAATAAAATGATCAGAAAAATAAGATCTTCCCACCACTTCAATCGGACTAAAAATTGGAGCACTTAATTTTTTAATCATATATTTTAAACCCAAAATAAAAAAACCAGCGAATGAAATCATATTTATTTACTATTCATTGTTAAGACAAATTAATTAACTAATTAAAATAATATTAAGTTGTTAATATAAAGTCAAATTTAATTGAAAACATATTGAGTTAACTAAATTAAAATTAAATAAGTAATTAAATAAATAAAGATATAAAATTAATTAAATAAATAAATAAAAGAATTTAGTTAGGAGGGGGGCGGGGGTATTTCTATCAGGGATGGGGTCGGGGAGGGGGAGGTGTCAGGGGAGGCGGGAAAAGTAGCTCTCCTTCTTAAATAATAAGTAATTATTTGTACTAATTTTTATGCTTAAAAATAATGTACTTATTGAAATAATTTTTTGTGCAACATGGATCTTGTTTGATAGATCTCGATGAGATCTTCTAAACGGCGCAAAAAAAATCTAAAAATTATTTTCAAAAATTGTAAATAAGTACTTAAAATGGCTTTTTGATAAGTTGGGCACATTCCTTACTGGTAAATTTTGAAATTGGGCCGGAGCTTGAAGGAATTAAAATGGCTTTTTTGTACCGGGCTGTAAATGGCCTTTTAATTCTAGCTCATATTAAAATCATTTTTAACCCATCTAAACTATGTAAATACGGGTTCATATGGATTGAACCCATATCAATCCATTATACAACATGGACGGGTTGGATTGGGTTATAAGTGAGCGGATATGGGCGAATTCATGAGTCAGGTTGTAAATTGTCACATCGAGATAATCAATTGTGAAAATCCATGAGATAATCAAGCACAATAACTCAATTAATATAAAAAATAAGTCCCTCATAGGAAGGAAATAATTAAAGAACGGAATAGCTCCTCGCATCTCCTACCAAGCTCTATATCTCTATATTTTGAGAGATATAGAGAGATCAAACAAACTCCAACCAATCTCTATTTTATAGCTCTAAAATAGGGACCCGGGGATCTTGTAGGGCGGAGTGTCCTACAGGGGTTGTAGTACAACACACAACCGTTAACGGTCCAGATAAAAAATCAATTATGACTCGGTAATAAATGATTCTTACCGATCATAATTAAAAATCATATCTCAACCATTCATTTTCAAGATCGATGGCTGTGTACGCCCTACATGGTTCCTTGTAGGGCCTTGCACTATAGGATTTCCCAATCCCTAAAATAGAGACCTCATTTTAGATCTCTATATACAGAGACTCAGCACCAAAATAGAAACTCATCTCCATTTGTACTTTTCACTTCATGGGATAACTTTCAAATTATATAAGTTATTTCTATAAAGTTTGTAGTACTATTGATAATGAAAATGCCATTAATTTGACATCACTATTAGATATATTTGGTGAGAATTTCAAAAAATAGGAATTTGAATTTTGAAAGAATGTTGGTAGATTTTGGAGGGAAATTGAAGAAATTATGATATTTTTTTTTAATATAGAGATGGTAATGGAGATTTGTGGTTGGAGTATGCATGAATAGTAATAAGCTCTAAATTTAATTATTTTTTGATTTAAAAATAGTGTTTTGAGTCTCTAAAATAGAGTTATATATAGACTCATGGATTGGAGATGCTCTAAGAAAAGAACACGCCCACGCATGTGGAAGAGATTCGCACCGTACCCCTGACGGCCTGACCTCCTAGTAAAATGAAAGAATTTTTGACAAATTGAGTAAGCCTCATCAGAGTCCGTTCCAGAACACCTTCTTAAAAAATAAGTATTTATTTCACATTTTCAAACTAAAAAATAATGTAAATGAAAAATAATTTTTTGATTTTTTTTGCACCGTATAAAAGATCTCATCAAGATTTTTCAAACAAGATCCATATTGCATATTTTTAGATTTCATTAAGCTCATTATTTTTGAGCTTGAAATTGACTTCTTAAAAAATAAATACTTAAAACCTGTTCTGGAACGAGGCGTGGTGTTTAGAAGTTGGATTTTACTTACTAAATTTTCCATGGTAATGTATTAGACAGAATGCTGTTTTTTGTGTTATAATTAGACAGAATGCTCAATTGACAATTGTCATTATTTATTTTGTGGAACCCGTAAACAATCAAAATTATTGATTAAACACATTACTTTGCGAGGTGCACGAGGTAGTAATGTTTTTTTTTTTTTCCCATTTCCTTAAAAAAAAAAAAAACGTTGGAGACATCGTAACAATTTTACTCATCGATTTATGTTTTAAGCAAGTAAAAATTGTTACATAATTACGGATCCCGTGCATAGCACGCAATTACCGCGGCTTAGCCATTCGGCTAAATAAGTCAAGTGGCTTATTTTTTTGTTTTTATTCAAAAAAATTCACATTTGTTAGTTTTTCGTCAATTTTTTAGGAATTATTGCTTCGTCATGACGAAAAAAATCTAAAAAGTTAAAATTTACGATCAAAATCTAATTTTTTTGAATAAAGACAAAAATAAACTAATAAGTCAATTTTTTTATTTTTACTCAAAAAAATAGATTTTGGTCGTAATTTTTTATTTTTTAAATTTCTTTCGTCATAACGAAGCAACAATTCCAAAAAAATTGACGAAAAATTAACAAATATAAAAAAATTAAATAAAAAATAATAATAAATCACTTAGCTTATTTAGCCGAACGGCCTTTTTATGTACACTTAATGATGTACGCATACCCCATTGTGGGGCTCATAACCTATCTCAGTACTTCTTCAAATTCAGTGGAGTACTATGCTTCTTAAAAGAGGATGAGGGTTAAAAGCAAGCCAAAATAAAACACATTTCAGAGGAACTAGCTAGCAGCTAGCTAGTGCTACTGCAGCCTAGTATATCTTCGTACGTAAACCCTAGCTAGAATGACACCACCATCTTTCTGGGAAAAAAATATTCATGGGTACCACCTACACATGCAGATGCAATACTCTCTCTCTCTCTCTCTCTCTCTCTATCTGGGGGGTGAAATATTTGGCGTGCTCAACTGAAGTTGCTTGTGCGCACACACATGAAAAGTGTAGCTAAAATAATTGGACTGGTGTACTCCTCATCATTTTTTTTGAGGGCCTAGTAGTACTTGAGAGTTTGTTGGGTTTATTTTTGGAGTTTTTTTTAAAGTTTTTTGATATTTGAAATGGATTACTCTTAGAAATTTGTTGAGAAAACATGTCAAGAATTATGTTCATTACATATCGAATGAGAAGATTAGATCAAAACTTACTTTTCTAACGACAAAGTTGATCATTTTGGACAGATAAAATGACTGACGACTGTTACGAACTGTGTTGAATCGCTAGTTTTAGAAGATGATATGCCTTGTACGGTTTTTGAAACAAATATGCCAATGGTTAATCCATTTTATTGTCCAACAAGCTCAAAACAATGAATAAGTACGAGCATTAAAGCCGAACTGAACACCTAACAAAAAATAGTTCACACTACTCTCTCGAGTTTCTTGTCAACACTAGAGTGAGATCTACAAGATATATTCAAAGGGTCCTTTTATTGACGGTTTACTGGATAGTGGATAAATTTAAAAAAAAAGAATCATACACTTTTCATTAAACTTTCAAAACTTTAATAGATACTTCTTTTACATACTACTCCAGTATTTTAGTGTACTTGTTCAACCTTAATAGACTGTTTTTTAGTATCTTCAAGTTTATAAATAGAATATTAAACTTCACATAATATAACTCATCTACAAAATGAAATGGCTTGGTGATAAAGGTCTGGAACTCAGGAGTTTGCTTCCTTCTGAGATTTCATTTTTAAAATCTCCCAGATATTATTAATTCTTTTGAAGCCAATTCATACAAGATTTTGCCTACCTAGGCTCTTGCTAATAGACGATTGGATTTATAATCACCATAATTTATTGAGATACGTGTAAACACATCTCAGTTGCAAAAAAAATTACACATGGAATGAAAGAATGTTTTAGCCCCAACAAGAAGAGGGGATACAAAAGTGGAGGGGACAATTTGAGTGACAAATGAAAGAAGAGGAAAAAGATAAAAAAAACCCATAGCCCTATAAACCAGCCATCCCCATCATCTGAATTTCACAGTCTCCACGTTGGGAATTCTTCTCCTAGACACTATAGAGAGAGAGAGAGAGAGAGAGAGAGTAGTGTTTTTTGTTCTATTTCTTGCTTGTATTTTCTGCCCGTTTCCTCTCTCAGATCAGGTTGGTTACTGGTGCAGTAGTTTCTAACAGTGATTACTCCCTTTTGCTTTTCTGTACGCATACAGGTAGCCTTTTCCTCAGTGGCCGTGTTCGTGAAACGAGGCCGAGAGAGGTTAAATTTTCCCATTCTCTGGGCTCTTGTTAAGTTCCTTTCTCTCTGTTTTGAGAAAAAAGCCCTGCCTCCAGTCTTTTTGCCCCTCCTCTTTTCTATCTCTATCTCTCATTTAAAACAGCGTAAGTCCATAGATTTGATTTTCAAAAGCTACTCTCATCTCTCTGCATACTTTTTCCCCTCTCTCATAGTCCTTTTCTACTTTCTTTGTTCTGTTTTTTCTTTGTTCTTTTTGGATTTATAAACCCTTTGTGCTCATTCCCATTTCTACCCAACACTCCAGCTCCATAGAAATCATTTCATCTCTCTCTCTCTCTCTCTCTCTCTCTCTCTGTATTCACAAATGGGTTGGGCTCAAAATTGTGGATGCTGCCACAGAAATCAAAAGCTGATCTTTCCGTTGATCTCTCTGTTGATCTTATCAAGCTTGACTAACGCCGGATACATGGTTGAAGGTAATCAAGTGGCTCAATTTAACGTCTATCTATAAAAATACAGAGAATTTTTTTCCCTCCCCACCCCTTACATTTTCGTTTCCGCAGGTAGAACAACTTCCAAGCTTTTTCACTCTGCTTCTCAAGTAGACCATGCTCCGGTAACTTCCCCTTAATGTCTTCTTCTTGTACCTTATTTCTCTTCTTCATTATTCGCGATATCGGTTAAGTGTCTGCATTGTCCATAGTAATTGTCCCGAACAATCCAACGATTTTCTACAGTCAATTTTCTGTAGAATCCGTGCTTGTGAGATATCTCCCGTAACTATTGAAAACATGTTCGTAGTTACCGGAGAGAATCCGTTTCCTTCTATTCTATATATCCTTTGATGGGTATTGACAGAAAATCATACAACCTCACTTTTTTTATTTTTTTGGGCTAAAAATTGTCAGTTCGCATAACATTAGTGAAATGAGCAATGGTAGGAACACAGAGTTCAGAACTAAACTTCGAACACAACTGCAATCAAAGCCGTTCGATATACGTAGGGTCACATACATAAGACGACTCCTAGCACAATTGTTTCCGGAAGTTGTGTTCGTGAACTTCATCCTAGCGAAATTGCCATCACTACGGCACATTATTATGTCTAATTTAAAGCTTCATGTGCTTTTTTGGTACTCTCTCCCTTCCCATTTTTAGTCTCTATTGAGGATTTCGATCATGTAAGAGAACATAATCATGTCTAATATCCATGGTTGTGTGTGGTTGGGAGTTTAGTTTAGTTTAGTTTTGGTGGTGGGTGGAGAGAGAAATAGAGTAATGATTAAATATAGGGGTAATGATTGGTGAGAGATAGAGAGAGATGAGAAAGTAATAATTGAAAAAATAGGATAATGATTGGAGAAAGAAGTAGGGTAATGATTGGAAACAAAACTAAAACTAAACCTTCAACCGAACAAAGCCCATATTTTTTCATTATATCCGTCAATCATTGTTTTTTTAAATTCGGTCTTGTTATTATCAGCCCACTAGGCTGACGATAAACACATTACAAGACAGAAAAAACATGTATTTTTATGTATTTTTTATATCTTTTAATACACATTCACATACTTATTATTGTCAGCCTATTGGACTGATTTTAAAATTTTCCTTTCAAATTTTATTGAGTTCTACATATTTAAAGTAGTAGAAGGGTATAATAGAACTTTCATTAACTATAATCCTTTTCGTCAGGAAGTAAGACAATATTTTGGGATAGCAAAACATGCCAACTAAGACTAAAAAAATAGGGACTGAGGAAGGATATATTGATCATCTACAAATATTTTCACACTTTTTTTGTCTCTTATTTGCAAAAGGGAATTAGGGAAGAGAAGGTGGTTGCGACGGTGGCCGGAGTGGGCAGAAGAAGGGCGTTGATAGGGTCGAGGCCGCCGAGATGTGATAGAAAGTGCAGTTCTTGTGGGCACTGTGAAGCAATCCAAGTTCCAATTGTACCCCTGCTCAGAAACCATAACAACATGCATGCCACTCCGATTAGAAGCTCAATTGCGTCTTCGAGAGGCGAATATATCTCCAACTACAAGCCCATTTGCTGGAAGTGCAAATGCGGGGACTTCATTTTCGATCCCTGATCATTGTAATTAATTTTTTTGCCTTTCTTTTTCGTACTTTTTTGTCAAAAAAAAAAAAAGGAAAGGAAAGAGATGTAACTGGTTTTCTTGCATGTTTGTGTAATATCTCATGTATGATTTTTGCCAAAAGGTTTCCTTTTTTGCCCACCCTTGAATTCAACATGATTTTCCCAATTTCCATCACAAGCTATGGTATATACTCGGGGTAAGCATGTAAACGCCTGTGGAAGAGGCTGTAGGAATTAGTCTGAAGTACGCGCAAGCTGACTCAATTCTTCCCAATATGTGCTTCATTACATTTTTAATTTTCTATTTATATATTGAAGATAAATTACTTTTGAGTATAATTGTTTTTGAAATTGATAGAGATGTTTAAACCAGTGTAAGTAGAGTAAAAAATAAAATAATGTATGGAAGAGTTTTCAAAAAGGAAAAACAATATGGGAAAGAAGGAATAATAGATAGTAACCGAGCAAAACAATAAACGAATTGGTAACCGAATTGCCAAATGATTTGCGTATTCTACAAACAATAAGGAGATATGTAAGTGTGAACCAGTTTCATCCGCAAAAATAATCCGAATGTGTCGACTGTCAAGTCAAAGTTAAGTTTTTTTTCAAAAAAAACACTTGTTTTACAACACTTTTTAGATATTGCCTTTTTGTGTTTTTTTTTTTCTTTCCCGATCTGAACGGTCTTTTTGTTTATCCAGTAATTTTTTTTACGAGGATCGAGTTTTTCCCAAAAGAAGAAGAAGAAGGGTTTATGACTTTTTCTGTTTCTTTATCTTTGAAATGGATATCTTTTCCCCTCGTGTGATAATAATGGGGCATGAATATCGTATAATAAGATATGACGATTACAATGTGTATTACGAATATCGTATTTTAAAAGATATGACGATTAAAATGTGTATTACGATAAGATGTATTTTCATTTAGAGGTAAATCCCACCAAATATATTCGTACAAAGGCTGGCAAACCATGTAGCCTCTGGAGGGAGGGAGAGACATATATAGGACAATTTGTTTTATGTATCAGATGTATTATTGGTTTTGGAAGTGATATACAGGACTGTGACGACATACACATACATGTAAGCAGTTCGGCTCTTACGAGAATCACCTCATTTTAATAAAATACGGATCTTTCTTTTTCGATCGAATTTTGATAATCTGAGCCACTCAATGTGTTCAGAACGTGATTTTAAGGATATCTTAGAAGAGTCAGCAAAAAAAAATGATCAGGAAAGGCTTCATCCGAACAGTTTTTGTTTATTTTTTATCGAACGGTTCAAACAAAAACTGCTCGGATGAAGCCTTTTCCGATCATTTTTTTGCCGATTTCTTTTAAGTGCCCTTAAAATTACGTTCTAAACACATTGAGCGACTCAGATTAATCGAAAAATAAAAGAAATGAGAAGGTCTGTATTTTAATTAAAATGCAGATTTTTTATTTAAAACTGATCGTACATGTAAGTATCTTTACAATTAATGTGGTAGAGGGAGAAGAGTGATGTGTGAGAGAGAGAGAGCAGTACTGGGGGAATCATCAAAGGGGCCACTGCCCTAGCTCCTTAAGAGTCAGTGGGGTTGGTTAGAGGGTTGCAGTGCTGGTTCTGATTTTGCGTATCAAACAAGATGATTTCAGATTCCAGAAAGGACTCCTCGATGCCATAAACAAACACCTCATCTCTCACCACCCCACTGTTCCAATAGGCCCCGTGTGATGGTACGTCTTTCTTGATCAGAAGGGTTTGGAATTAGGAGCGGGTATCGTGTTCGTCTCGTGTGGTGTGGGAATTTTTTCCAATCTAATCTGATCTATTTAGTTTTTTGTATTATCATATTGTGTCACAACTGCATGTGTTCCGTGTCAAAAAATAGCCGATTTTAACCCACTAATTTCGTATAATGTTCTTGTATCGGGTGAGAAATTCACACTTTGTAGTACTAAAAAGTACTTCCTCCGTTTTAATTTGTTTATTCTTTTTTGACTTTTTGAAAATATTTGACCTCTAAAAAATTATATATAATTTTTAATTCGTAGTGTTTTTAATATGCAATATAGATCTTATTTGGTAGATCTCAATTAATTTTATTATACAAAATTTTTAAAATCATAAAAAAATATATTATAAAATGTAAGATATAAATATATATTTGAAATATACAAATTTTAACAATTGGACACATAAATTAGGACGGCGAGAATAATGTGTATCGTTCTTAGGACTCTCCGTCTGTAACGTCAATTCTCTCGAGACACTCCATATCTATCTAATTACATTTTGAGTCCAATCAAAGATAAAGTATTGTGCTAAAGACCTGTTTACATCTTCTAAATATTTCGCCGTAGATAGAGCAGTCGAACCAATTCTTGTACGATTTCGAATGGAAATTTTTTATCGACAAGAAGAAAGAATTGCAATCCGTTTTCCATAACCAAATTTACCCGATATGGAGGCTGTCAAATTGCACTTTGAGTTCTTATTTTTAGCTCTCACAATATTCTGTATAATTTAGAATGTTCTTAAAAGATTTTATGTACACTTACATTCCTGCTCACGATGCTAAACACACGCATTACAAAACTTAGATTTAGGCTAAAAAAGGTTCACTAAGTACCAAGATTATATGGTCAAAAAACGAAGTCCTGAGATAAGGGTTCTTTAATTCAAATTTTGGATTACTGTATAACTCGTCTGTTGCAAAATGAGAGTTGTTCTTATCACATGTCGTAAACACAGTCGATCGTCGCCAGTCTCCAAACCCAAAACCGGATTGAAAGGTTAATTGAGCTTGTAATTGTTGTTTTCATTAATAAACTTTGTCCAAAGCCCCTTCATTCTTTCAAAAATGAGTATGACAAAACAATGACAAAGGTGATACACATCATACGAACAATGGTACAACCGCACCTATTTTACACACTCAAGTACATATCCACTCATAAGCGTGTGGAGCCTGGCTTCACACATTGTGCCCTGCAATACTTGAGTTAACAAGTTTTATCGTAAATCACTCTACCTACTATACCCTAATACTTGACGGTTTCACTTGAACTTGTCAAAAATTTGTTTGGATTCTTAATCTGTAAATTCGAATTATTACAAAGCATTAAAATCATTAAAAAAAATATTAGTAGAAGTTATACAAAGAGAGATGCTAGAGGCATATCAATTGTGCACACCTAAGCTACATAATGCGAATTGCATGAGCACAAGTATAAGCTTCAAATAATCTTATAGGAATATCTCTATGCATTATATTTGTAAGAGCGATAGTTGTGGACGAGAGCGTCGTGGTGCCCGAGGAGCACATCCGAACCATTCAAAATTGTGTTGGACGGTTCAGATTAAAACACCTACTCATAGTAATTGAGTTTAGCTGAACTGCGGTGTCTTTTCTCGAATGAACTGAGGTGATAATTGAGTTCAATAAATGGCACTGAAAGAAAGAATGGGATGCAAACGTGATAGACAAGGCTCAATAGCTTCACAAGTCTATTCATGGTAGGAATTTTTTCTGATCTCTTCTTTCTCTGTTTTTTGTGGAGTCCTATTTCCATTCCACCATCCATCAATCTATCTACTATCCGAAATGATATGATGGGGTTCTGTTCTCTTTATGGTACCTTCCTCTTCTGTCAATCGCCCATCACACAGTATCAGTAGTTACCAATTCCACACACTCCGATATTTCTTGTCAAGTGAGGGAGGGGTGCCAATTGTAGATCTGGGGACGCTGCCAATCACTCTGTTAAGCAAGTGCATTGTGCATCCGAATCATCTAAAAGTGTTTTCAACTTTTCGGATTAAAAAACAAATTCTTCCGAGGTTAACTCTTTCTTGAAAGAGTTTATTTTTAATCTGAACCGTTAATTATAAAGATAGACGGTTCAAATGCGCTTGGCAGCATCCAGGGTCCGGTAAATTGTACCTATTCTTCTTCTCCTTTTTTTTTTTTTCAAACAATTTGTTTTTGTTTTCTTCCCGTTGCTAAAATAGTGAGTAAAAAAGTTACGTTTACATATTCAATTAAAGGTGAATATTTGGATTAAATTTTAAAATACCCTTTAAAAGCTGAAAAGAACGCCTTAATGCCCTTTTGCTTCTTATATAATGTTGGCCAATTCCCAAAAAGACGCACACACTTACAACTGCAACAAAATGTCACAAAGAGTCGCACATATCAAGTTGAAAATTGCTCATTAAGTTTTTTTTTTTTTTTAATGAATTGCTTATCTACACAATTATTTTTATGCATGTTTTTGTTCCATTCAATATTTCTCGTGGCATGGTGGAATTTGAATTTGGATTTTTCCGTCGAACAGAAATTCAAATGGGAGAATGACATGCCGGTCCATATTTGCGGACCAAATTCCCACAAACTCCGCCCGAAGCGCTATTTTGCATCGATAAGGATCTGACTACTTTTTTACTTGAAATAAGCATCAGCAGTGGAATAAGCAAATGTAAATAATTAAAACATGCCACATTAGATTTTGATTATCCATTTAGAGGTTGCTAAAGTTAGCAATTTCAAATCCCACATTCGTTGTTTTTTGTCCATAATCAAAACCAATGGGCCCTCCAAACTTTTTTTCCTTTATTTCACGCATATTTTTTGAAAAAACGGTTTTTTGAAGGAAAAAAATCAGTTTATGTTAGACATAGTTCAAAAAAAATAGTTTTTCAAAAACACACACACTTTGTTCACTTAAAAACTGTAAATACAATTTTGAAAGAATCATATTTACACAAATAGTTTTGAAATTTTAAAAACTATAAATACAGTTTTTTAAAAACAGATTTTGTGTAAAAAACAGTTTTCTATAAGAGTTTTGAAATTTCAAAAACAGTTTTTTGAAAAACACACTTTATTTACTTGCAGTTTTCAAAATTTTTAAAAAAATAGTTTTTTTGTAAAAAAAAAAGTTTATGAAAAAACAGAAAAAAAATCTGAAAGTTACAGTTTTTTAAAATTATTTTTTGAAAACATTGTTGAGAGAGAGAGAGAGAGAGAGAAAATGAAAGAGAGAGAAGGTTTTTGTGTAATGTTAGTGTACTTGATTGAGAGATAAAATTTGGTTATTGACAAAATATTGCTAACTTTGATTATTGAAAAGCCAAAATTTGATAAGTAGTTAAGAGATTGTTATGTTTGGTTATTCCAATATGAGTACTTTTTTGATCTAACATTACTAACTTTAACAATTTTTTATTTTGTTTATTTCACTGTGGATGTTCTAAAACAGTTAACACCCACTTGCATTGCTTTCACGAATTCAGAACCCGTTAACGTAAAAACCTCTCTCTCTCTCTCTCTCTCTCTCTCTCTCTCTCTCTCTCCCCGATACAGTAGCCGCGATGCTCTGTTTTTGTTTCTATGAAGAACGATTTTTCGGTCATCCGATTTATTGGTGTTTGTTTTTCTTCCTCTGTTTTCCTTTTTTTCCCAATCGATTAATCCTAATAGGTAGTTTCAAAGCTAGTGAAATTGAAGAGGTTAGAATCAAGGAGTTCCAAGTTGCCTTCCGGGGGTGGTGGTGTGTTTTTGAAATCTAGTAAAATTCACGACCAAAGGGTTCGCAAGCCCCTTTTTTTTTTTAGTAGAAAATTAGAGTTTTTCAAAATTAGTGAATTTTTTTTTTTGAAAATGTCAATTCATTCAAGCCCGATGGCGAAATTACATCGCAAAATACAGGAGTGTACCAAACTATCTAATCCGGGACCCTAGGACACCCTGCAAACGCAAATCAGCACGGGGTGTCAATATGAGAATTCCGTCCGGGACAAAAGCAGAGAGATCTCAAACGAAATCCCCGTACAAACCATTACACAATAAAATAGATGTAATCGAACAACGAACAAAAACAAGCGCAGAGGAAGACTGCTCCCATGGACAAACTACTACGAACGGAGTGACCACCCTGACAGGCCCAAGGCCGAGTCCCTTCACCCTCGATCTGCCGTTGACGGCCCAGAGAAAAGAGAAACGCAGGCGAGACCAACTGGAGCTGATACGAAGACCCCCAACAGAGACCCCACTATTGCTATTGCCGGAAAACCGCCATAACACCACTGCAACAACCGCTGACTACAGCCACCCTCAATTCACTAGGTAAAATCTACACTCAGTGAAATTTGAACTCCAGCAAAAAATTTTGAAATTTGAAAACCGGTGAAATTTAAGAAATAGTAGATTCACTAATTTTTTGTAGTGAAATTTCACCAAAAAAAGTCGCTAGCCGGAGTGGTTGCTGGAAATAATGAAATTTCGTCGGAAATAGTCACCGGCCGGAAGTGGTTGTGGGGTGAAGGTGGGGGGGAACGACGAAAACTTCGAAAAGATAATAAATTGTGAATAAAAGGATAATCTTCATACAATGTTGTCCTTAGAGGTAAATAAAAATTGAGTTCATTCTTAATAAAAATTAAGTCTTGATTTTCTAGACCCACGGGTAATTTTTTGAATTCAAATTTGGACTTGGATTTGGCCCTTCAGCTTAATGAGACTGCAAAACAAGAGTGCAATTTCGGGCCTCGAATCTTGCCATGTACCGGGCTGAATAAGACCAGTTGTCTGAAGGCCAGTTTGAGAAGAAGAAAAAACATGTCTGGAGGTTCAAGTAGACAAAGGCGTCGGAAACGATACTTGTTCTTGCATTTTTCATAAGCGAAACCCTACAAATTTGTATTCGTAGGGAAAAAAAAAACAATTGTAACGTATGTCGGAGATCTTTCAGCCGCGGCCTTCAACAGTATTAGCCGTCCCAAAGCCATACTTTCGAGTAGGTCTGACAAACAAGCTAAACGAGCCAGCAATGAATTGTTTAAGTTTGGCTTGAAAATTTTTACAAGCTTCAAAATGATGTTGAAGCTTTGCTTGCTTATCAGGCTTAGGTTAATGCAATGAAATCATAAAATTAACAAAACAATGAGTGAAATTGCCCAACAAACAATAACCTAAATTGACAGGTTGAGTCTACTCATTAAGGTTAAACAAAAGCTAAAACTACTGCACTGTGCCATACGACTTTGAATTTACAGCCAACTGATTCAGCTCAACGAGTAGATCAATGCCAAGTTCCAACAAATTAGCAGCTTAAAAGAAATCCTTCCAAATGAAGTACAAACTGTGGCCAAACTGGAATTACATCCACGGTTAGCAATCTAGTTGAAGAGGAATATCTCATCTAGTCATCTGCGACCAATGCAAATTAATGTCGAATCAACGTTTTTGTTGTAAGCTCGACCACCAAAACGCAATTGTCTACTCATAAGTGTGCCCCGAAAATGGGCTTGGAAAATAACAAGCAACCAGAAATTCAGCAGTTTCAATTTTCAGACAAGGAAAGACAGCACAGCGGGCTTCACTTCTCTTTTAAGAACGCTTGACCTGAATACGCTGATGAGCGTTCCACTGCAACAACATCCATATGATGGATGTGCCTGAATGAAATGAAGTCTGTTAAATTTCCATAAACCAAGCATAGCTAGAGTAATTTTCATTGTCCTGTGCAATGATGATAGAAGTTTAACAGCATGTGATCATCCAGCGATTATTAAAGATTACTAAGATCTAGATTTATAGGACACTAAGATACAATCACTGACCATTTGCCTTGTTCGTTTCCTTTTTTGAAAAAAAATATTCTAACTCAAAAAATACTCATTACCCCCACTTTCAATCATTACTCTCACTCATTACCCCTATCTCCAATCATTATTTTCATTTCTCTCTCTATCTCTCTCCACTCATTACCCCTACTTCCAATTATTACTCTCATAAAAAAATTTCTCAAAAACTCATCCAAACACACGGCAAGGTTTGAGCCCATCCAAAAGCACCATGATGGGTAAAGTGGATGGTACCTATGCCCATCCAAAAGCACACGGCAAGGTTTGAGCCCTGTGGGAGATTGGAGTTTGGGGCATTTGAAGTGCAGCCTACAGCTTTGGTTAGAGGATTATGGTGGAGTGAGAGAGGAGAAACTACTATACCATAGTTCAGGTGCAGTATATTTTAACGAGTAGATGTGCCAATCAAAATAGCAACTATCGTTGAGAAAACGTGTGCTGCCAAAAGTTCACAGGAGCACCAACTGTTACACGGTCTTGGGTAGTATTCAACTGCAAAAGCTAGCTGTTGAAGTGACATACATCATCAATGGATAATGTATTTGATAAACGCCCTAAACATAAACTTCTATGGCTACAGGGTATGTATGAATGATTAAAACAATTTTGATTAAAAAGTTGTTAACCTGCAGTGTTCGTGTCTCCATTTTTTGAGAGTTGATGTGTCTCATGTCCTGTGACACTGTCTGTGTCGGGCTACATAGCTCGACATTATATATTGCTTGTTATTAGGACTTGGAATGATGAAACTTGATTACAGTCATGAAAACCAATGAAAAAGAAACAGAATCAATTATGTTGATCAGCAATCAATATTGGCGACTTTATTGAGTGTGACATCCAAAACCAAATTTTCAACTCAACACAGAAGGCAGAAGCATACAGAGTAATTGAAACACATACTGATAAAAATCAAAGACATCTGGAATTTCAAGAGGAAAGACTATATAAGCTAAAGAGAAAGATTGCAAGATTTTGTCAGTAAGTAATACCTGCAAAGATGCCAACAGTCGTCAAATTTGCAATTGCCATAGTTTTATAAATTAGGTATTCCGTCAGGAAATGTCCAAAAGCATAGATGAACGACAAGAAGGTGGCCAAGTATAGCGGCTTGTTATCAAGGTTGAACGCACAAAGAAAGCAAAGAGTGCAAGTCAAGAGGGTCCATACTCCAAAGGTTCTTCCATGAACTTCAGTCACTAGAAAACATTTTGAATAAAGAACGATAATAGAAAGTTAGTAGAAACTCAACACCATAAAAATGACACTTATAGACCACATTTAGCACAAGCATCTTTCTTTTTTGCCAAAAAAGAATAACTCCATCGATATTTGGCACGACCACTGATTTATAAGTTTCTGAATGCTGTTATTTCCAGCACACTGTAAACAAAACCATTCTCCATCGGCTAAAAGCAAACAATCAGACTGGTGTTTCCCCGGCTAATCTACCATAGGATAGTTATCACCTCCAAGCATTCATGCTAAATGGTTGCATTTTTTTTCTCTTCATATACATATTGTTTAGTGTTTATAGCCAGGTAAAATCACGATTGCAGTTATATAACTCCATGATGCGATTAGTCCATGTACTTAAAGCAACCACAGTAGCACCCTACCTCAGGAATGTGGTCGCTTCAAAGCAACATTTACAACTAGTTTTTCCCCATTCATTGCTCATATTGTCCACAGTCCTATGTCACAATAATTACTGCAATAGCAGCCTGCAAGATTGTATAATCGGATAACCTGACTTATCTATGGCAACCATGATCAAAAGGTGGTCTTATCAGAGGAATGGAAGTAGTACCAAACATCACTCAAGCTATATAGATGAGTTAATTCCAACTTTGTTAGCCCTAATTTTTATTAACAAACATCATAGTAATACAAACCCATTATTGCTCAACACCCATTATCCGTTTCAGATCCTTATTTCCCAACACAAAAGGGATTTTAAATATTGTCCCTTAAATCGGCACATAGAAGCAAAGTCAGAAAACCCTTCGAGGAATACAAAGATCTATGCATTGGATCTATACATATTTCAGAATCCCAAGAGCTAATGCGAATACCACAAACAAGTATTAAAATAAGCAGTACAGAGTAGATATATAATGTAGTATTGTGTGGATATAGGAGGGAGTGCTCACTTGGGGTCTTGGAGAAAACAGCGAGTCGTAGGGCCCAAATATCGAAGAAACCGAACCAAACGGACGCTAATCGAAGCGAACCCACCACCATCAACCACCATCCTAGCAACTTCATCTCTCTCTCTCTCTCTGATCAGTGAAAAACCCCAGAAAGGGGAGTTGACTCGTGAAGTACCAGTGGGTGGACACGGACGGGATACGGAGTTTTGGGTTAAGAAAGAGGGCCCAGATCCAAACAAGTATGGTCTGGACTGGGCCATGGCAAACCAATATGGATGGTAAATATTAGGGGTGCCAACTAGACAAAGCTGAAAATTCGAGTTCGACCCCAGCCAGCTCGTTTAGCTTAGCTTGGCTCATTTACTTCATGAATAACGAGTCAAAAACTCAAGGTTGGCTGAGCCCTTAACGAGCCAAGCCAGGTTAATTATATACTAATAAGGGTTGCAAGCCAAAAACTTGAGCTCAGCCAAGCCCTTAACGATCCGAGTTAGGTTAATTTATTTAACAAGTCTCTTTAAACATACCGAGTCTACACAAATGAGCTTAGCTTTTGAGTTTTGAACTCGGTTCATTTACTAAACGAGCCTAAAATTTGAGCTCGGCTCGCCACGAGCTGTTTGCAAACAGTTCGGTTCATTTGCAGCCATATCCAATCAAGTTCGAAGTACGTATGTGTGCAAATAAAAGGAAAGGGCGGTGATTTTCCCTCTTTCTTTTCCCTTGTACTCACTTTTTTTTTTTTTTTTTGAATAATGCAAGGTGTCACGGCTAATTTGCGCACACCTCGAATTAATTCCTACAGCCTCTTTCACAAGATTACGCTTATTCACTCTTCATTTTATTTATGTAAATTTATAACATAGGTGTTTTATGAGTTCACTCTATCATAGGTCAAAAAACTGTATACTCCATCATACATTGAAATGAACAGAAGAAGGGAAATAAAAATGTGGAGGGATCGGAGCGTAGGTGGCACAAAAAAGAAGAGCGAAAAGAAAATCTTATTTTTTTTTGTTGAAATTTATAATTGCATGATTATTTATACGGGGATTGATGTAGCTGTAATAAAGTTCAAACACGAAAAGGTAACGTTATACTAACACATGCAAAAAAGAGTGCAATTATAAAAAAACGTTGAGAGTGAAAATCGCGTATGCCCTACGTGTGGCATAATAAGGATTCATTAATTTGACGAATTCTCTTTCATACTACTTGCATCTTATAATTTTGTTCTTCCGCAATGGAAGTAATCAAAACATCAAAAACTAAGATTTTTATATATCTAGAAATTTTCTCTTAAAAAATGTACACCTTGATCCTCATATTTTATGGAGCAAACATCACAATGTCATTTTCATGACAATGCTTATCTACAAAGTAGAGTATGCTAATTGCTAAATCCATCTGATGCTTCCTAATTAAATATATAAGAAAATTAATTTTTTAAGTATCGGATAAGTATGAAAAGTGTCATCATATTATAGTATTCGAGCAGTATCACTTAATTCACTTCTAGAATTGGGGTCCTTCTCAGTGCACTAAACGCATTGCAGGATTGTAATGCACTTCGGTTGAGTCTAGATCTCAACATCATGATCAAAACTATTCATTTTATAGAAGTCGATAAGCACTTTAGATGTTCAAAGAAGGAGATTAATTGGACATCGGCAACACCAAGATTGAGATAAATTTGTCTTAAAGTGTATTTTCTAAACATATGGAGCATCCATTTTTTTAAAACAAACGTGATACGGGATCAGAAAATTCAACGACCTCTATATATAATGAACAATTCTAATCATGGTGATTAAAACTCCAACAGATTCTGCTTATGTGCACGACATGATCAGTCTCTCTCTTCTTTTTTATCGGAAAAGAAAACACATTTGGGTATCTCCTCAATGCCCTTAGCCTTAGGTAACCCTCATGCAGCATAGGATGCCAAGTTTCAAACAAAAAGGTAATTTGGACAAATTCTGACAGACAGTTTGCATGGTCACGAGCTTACATGAATTTAGCTTGCTTTTTCTAAACCCAATACAAAATTAATACAGTACTGTACTATACATATACCTTAAAAATGCTCATCACATGCTTTCATTATCATTTAGCCAAACAAGAGACATTCATCTTTTTTTCATCATCTACTACGTACGTAGTTGTTATGTCAAGCACAAATTTTCTCAACCAATTCAAACACACTGATTAATTGTAGTATTTGCTTACCACAGCTGAAATTAAGTCAATGAACTTTCGCTCTTACTCTTACATGTTTGAGGGAATTTAAACCTTAGTCTCAAAATGCCATGCACTTTCGTTCTCAATTCTTGCTCTTGCAGATTTTAAGGGATTGAGATGTGATTCAAAGACGCTTTCACGCTCTCGCACACACATTCGCTCTACCTCAGTTTTTGGGCTTATTTGGGAGGCATGCAAATTGTGCATTTATTCTCCTAATTTTTTCCATTTGGGAGGTATATTGTGAGAAAGGATTCTCTCATAATGTATTATGAAAGCTACGGTTTAGAGGCACAATTTGAGAATCAGTCTTAGAGAAGCTTTTTCATTCTCATTTTGGATTATCTTCTCAAATTCATAATCTATTTTGGGCATTATCCTCAAAATATTCATTTCATAATCTATTTTGAGCATTATCCTCTCAAACGCTACTCTGTTACAAAATCTATTCTGCCAGACACTCTACCAGATTCATAACTTATTTTTTTGAAAAAGAAAAAAAAATTATTAATCTTTGAAGAGGATACAAAGATTAAATGGATCTCGAACACACGGGCGAAAACGCCACCCGAGATCCAACACCAAAAGATGACAAGAAAACAACCGAGGCAGCACAACTTAAAGTAAAAAGACACCTAAAAACAATACTCCTCAGCACCACAAGAGCCATAAAAGCTATCAAAAAGACAAGCGAAAGACCCAACACCTAAAACCTAACCCAAAAATAAGAGGACCAAAAAAACACCTACTCTGTTGCAAAATCTATTATGTACATACCTCTCAAACACTCTACCAGATTCATAACTTATTCTAGCCATAATCCAAAATCAATAACTCACAATCCAAAATGGAAAAATGCAAAAATAATTAGGCTCCCGAACGGGCCCAAACAAAGTTTTTTTTTTTTTTTAGAAAAGTGATTTTGACACTCCAAATATTGATAATCACACTACAATATTTGTCTTTTAATTTTCATGTCGTGATATGTATTTTGAACAACTAAAGACAAACTAAGTGGAGTGTCAACATTAATTATATATTTTTATTCTATTGAATAAATTTGATTTTCAGACTCCCAACAGAGTGCGGGTAACATAGTGCGAAAATCACTCCCATACAAATTTTTTGGGAAAGTGATTTTTGCTTTCTCCAAATTGTTAACTGCACTCTCAAAAGAAAATCAATACTATATTGAAAATCAATATTACGTGATTTTTGTATTCTCAAAAAGTGCGGTTAACAATATGGAAATGCGAAAATGGCTCCCCATTTTTTAGACCCGACAAAAATTAATGGTCATCACTTTTCTTTTCTTGTACCACCATCGAAAAGGACCATTTGCTTACTCAAAAAAATGCTACTCCTCCTTTAGGTTGGGTAGATATCACAAATATGGCTAGAGTAGCTACTATAGCCTCTCTGTGGTTGACAGGAGGGCTAAAATATAGGCACAAGCCTCAAATTCTCCTCTGGCCCCGGTTTTTATAGTGTTCTGAAATCAGACCAAAAGCATTGAAGAGAGGTTGGGCAAATATACAGGCAGCCAACTTTTGAAGCATCTTAGTTATGAACTTTCGTGATCAAGGGTAAATGTAAGTAAAATTGAAGGCAAATTTATTTTCTTAGGTTTGAATGATCCAATAAATTAGATAAAAGTATGACTTAAGTATGGGAGAAACCCAACTCCAGGTGTCAAGAGTAAAGAAGTCAATTGGACCCACCACTGTACTCTTTCTCTATTGATAAATACATGTCGCAAACAACGAATGAGTTAATAGTTACATTACGACATGTTTAGAATCCTCAATTTTAAAATGAAAAGTTAGAAAATTGAATCAACCACTTTCAACTTTCACATATCCTATTGAGCTGAAATTCATAAAAGGTTCTAATTATTCGCATGGATCCCACACTCTGTCATTACATTATCAGTACTCTCGAAATCAGTACCCCAAAGTCGGTCTCGTGAATCTCCCTTACTCCTCTATATGAACTAATCGGAATGAAATTTAAGACATATGACTTCTATTTGGTGTGTGTCTACCATCGAAAGAGACCTTCATGTTCCCTCCTGGCCTCTAACCTTCATTTTCGGATCAAAAGCATTGATAGAATCCCTAGAGTTGGCCAAACTAACCATCGCTTGTAGCCCCAAGACTAGACATGCATTAAATACCCAAATACACATTGAAAGCTTTGTTTGGCATTTCTTACAAAATGGAGTAGTATTCTAGTAATAAATTTATTAATTTCTTCAATTTTTTGGTTCAAACTTTTCTGATTACTCGAGCAGTCTCTTTTTTCCCAAACCTGGTCTACAATTTTTTCTCCCTGAATTCTCTCGTCGAAAAACATTTATGTGCAAAAAACTAATTGGCATAAAACTCATTTATTTCAAGATAAATATGTTGCGATATGTGTTAATCGATATCGTTGTGTTCATATTTTTCACTAACTAAAAGGTGATGTATTTTGATAAATGACATATCTCGTAAAATAGAAAATAAATACTTAAAAAATAAGAACTTTAGTGAAAACGGGGCCTTTTAAAATTCCCAATATGCTTTAATAAATGAACGGTCTCGATTATTGAATTAATCAAAAAAATAAAAAATAAAAACCCTACAAGCATTCTATACAACCTCTAAAATATTAACGTTATCGATCATCAAAACAGCTCAAACGGTCCCATCACTTTAACTAATTCAAGAGAGTAAAAAGCAGCAGTCCAGTCCCAAACGATCCCATTCCCATAACTATTTTGAGAGAGTAAATAAAAAGCTCTTAGGTGACCAACAAAATAAACTTACCATGAACACTATGCCGGGATCTTTCATTTGACCAATCAATGTATAATGCCTTGCTTGGATAATAACTTTGAAATTTTTTTTTAACCCAAAAAAATACTATTATCCATACTTTCAATCTTCATTTCTCTCTCCACTCTTTAATCATTATTTTCATTTCTCTTTCTATCTCTCTCTACTCATTACCTTTATCTCCAATCATTACTCTATTTCTCTCTCTCCACTCATTACCCAAAAACAAAACTGAAAAATTCTCAAAAATCCATCCAAACACAGCATAAAATTATAGAGAAATGCTAGGTGCAAAGAAAATGGATAAAGAAAATACCCTTAAAGTGTACATGAACGGCTCAGATGCACTGCACTGCACTGTGCATCTGAGCCGTTTATGTACACTTTAAGGATATTTTCTTTGTGTGCAATGCATCTGAGCCGTTCATGTACACTTTAAGGGTATTTTTTTTGTCCCTAGCACTCTTCAAAATTATAAACCTTGCTTATATCCATATGATGATTCGGTACGGAATCCCAACCGTCCAAAAGTATTCCTAATAATTTAGATTAAAGAAAAAACTCCTCCAAAATAGTGAATAAATTTTTTTTAATCCGAACGGATAATTGCTAAGATGAAAGATTGGTTTAGCGCACTACAGGATTCCGATCCGGGACAGTCCCCGTCAAAGCCATAGGCGGTGGCACAAAATCATCAAAAACAATTGGGCCCGTAACCATGCACGCGCCACCAACTCACGGCCCCACACTCCACCCGTTCGATTTTTCCCACCAAATCTCCAGAAACTGCGTTCAAAAACTACCACACGCCGACAGTTTCCAGTATATCAAATCTCCGTAGTGATTAATACTACTGTTACTTCTACTATAGTCAAATGAATAGAGCTCAGAAGAGAAGATAATTAATGGACTCAGCTATCTAGGGCCTAACGGAGGAGGGGATGATCCTATATCATGCCATGCCAACTAATGCAAACTCACCACCTTAAAAAGAGAGCCTCACAGCTATCATCCACGTTAAATAACCAGTACCAATAACAACAAAACTCCTCCATTAGATAAAAGAAGCTCCTAAACCAACTGGGACTACTCTGCTCGTTAAGACTCTTGTAGTATCTCATTAAAAAGTCAGGCGTTCGAGTCTTTTTATCTGCGTGTGGATATTCTTTTTTTAGAGGATTTTTTATTTTTTTAATTTGTTTTCTACCCTATAATGAGTTTATTTCTCGTATTGATTGAGTTGTTGGACTTGGTTATCTCGTGGACTCTTACAATTTAGGAGTGAGCATGGTCCGGATTGGTTCGATTTTATAGTAAACCAAGAACCAAACCAATATATACGGATTGTGAAATTGGAGAACCAAACCAAGCCACAAAAGGCATAAAACTAAACCAATCCAAACCATTAAAATGCGGATTGGTTTCGATTTTAAATTACGGTTTGCTTTGAGCTAAACTATTATCTTCAAAAAGTATTAGGGTAATTAGTTTTGTTAGTGAAAGAATAATAGGAATAGATATTGGAATTGGTTTTCCTGTATAGAAACTTATGAACTAGGTTGTGGAAGTTGACTGATCTGGTGATCTAATATGCTTTTTATGTATAATGAATAAATAATCATAAGAAATTAGGAAAGGATTTGTGAATCGTTTTATATGGAAGTTTAGTCTAAATTATCTTGGCAGGAAAAAAAAAACTAAATATTGCGGTGAATTTAATAAGATCAATAAATCGGGAAATAGTTGACTACGGCTCCTATGTTTATTTGGTGAATCATAATTAAACAATATATATATATATATATATATATATTATACGGTTCAAATCGGTTTGGAATCATAACTGTGAACGTGAATTCACAAACCAAACCATATAACGCGGATTCTAATTTTTTTAAACTATGACCAAACCATACTACTAAAAAACTAAACAAAACCTTTTGGCTTGGATTGGTTTGGATTGGATTCGCAGTTTGATGGATTTTTTGCTCACCTCTATTACAAATTGATGTAGTGTCTCGGGCTTGTACTCTGTACTTCATATCTGTTATAAAATGATCTCTTCTATCGATTAACCAAAAAAAAAAAGATAAAAGAAGCTCCTAATTTGAGGGGAAAATGTAGGCGTTTTTACATTTTTATCATCTTGTTCACACTAATCAATAAGTTTTTGGCATTTTAACTTGTTATTCATACTAACTAACAACTTATTAACAACTTTTTTCTCAATAATTTTTTCACTCACATACCCATCTATAACTTATTCACTACCGAAAATAACTTCACACTTCTCAACAACTTATTCAATATTGGAAAATAGCAAACAACTTGATTGTAACAAATTCTTTCTCAAAACTTATTGACTACTGAAAACACTCTCTAAGTGGACATGAGAAAACTGGAGTACTAATTGTTTGTCATCCATGAAATCATACGTTCGAATTTTACGGAGACCATATTTCAAATCTTGAGGCAATTGAAGATTTTCTCGATTATTAACTTCGGGAGTCCGAAACTGACTGAGGTATGTGCAAATTAGCCCGAACATCCGGTTATAAAAAAAATATTTGTAATGCCGGTTATCAAACCTTGCGGGCACGCACATATCTTAACCCAATCCGCAGCAACCTCTCCTTTTTTAAATACCAACAGGATCCCGAACATCCCTCAAGTAGACGTAAATTACATTTTCCACCCTTCGATTCTTTTGCACCTCTACTTGCATGGTCATCTGACTTTCGGGTGATTCTATTTTAAATTACATTTCTAGGTCATTATGAAGCAAAAAGAGACTAGAGTAAATGTATTTTGTGCAAAAGTTTCAGAAGTCTGATTTTAGGCTGCGTTCTTGTAAATTTATTTGTCCAGAATTTATTCAGTATTTTTTACTTTTCGTAACTTTTTGCTTTGTTTTTCGTCGTAAATTTTAGGGTTCATAGTTCATCTCGACGAGACAAATAAAAAAAGTACAAAAATATGAACTGGTGTTAAAAAAAGTTCATATAAGATTATACTTTAGACAAAAAAAAGATAGTTTGATACTTTCTCGTTTTTAGTGAACTTTGTTTTGCTTTGGGTCATAATTTTTTTTTATTTTTAAGACTCTTCTCATCACGACAGATGATTAATCCAAAAATATTACGCAAAACTAACAAATTTTTTTAAAAAAAATGAACAAAATGAACAAAACGAAGAAAGCAAATAAGTTTACAAGAACCCACTTTTTCATCACAACAATTGTGTTCGTGTGGTTGACACTGCTTTACTCCTATTTTAGGACAAAATAAATCAACTTTACAATTGCTTAAATATTTTATTTTTTAAGCAATTAATTTGACATTAAATTTCGATAATCAATTGTCACAAATTGTACAACTTTTGAGAAACACTCCCCCTGTTCTTAGATTCATTTAATAGAAAAAAAAAAGAAAGAAAGAGGAAGAGTCTAATTTTAAAATGAGGTGTCGAGTTTGCAAATAAATTTCAAATTAAAACGGTCGTCAGCTATCCCCAATTAGTGTTAATATGATACAATTAGCGACACATGCATAGGCACTGATGCCTTTTTGCTTTTGAATTCCCCGATTAGTGTTAATATGATAAAATCAGCGACATGCATAGGGACGAATGCCTTTTTGCTTTTGAATTTTTGGACTTCTGTTCTGCAGTTCTCTGTGAGTGTAAAGCTAGTTTTCATAGATATACCGCAAACATGAATCTTCTCTTTTTTGATACATGAACAAATGTGCTTCATTGCCATCAAAAAAAGAAAGAATTTGCTTCATTGACCAATAACTTAAGCCGTTCAAAAAAAAAAAAAAAAAAATTGACCAACGATTTAAACACAAGGACTTGACTCAATCATTTGTTCATTGCCATAAAAAAAGAAATAATTTGCTTCATTGACCAATGACTTAAGCCGCTCAAAAAAAAAAAAAATTGACCAATGATTTAAACACAAGGACTTGACTCAAATAATTGGATGGCATCCTGGCAAGGGTGCAAATTGAGATCCTAATAAAAACCCAGGAGCAGAAACTGCATTTTACCCTAATTTCGAGATAAAGTGCATTAATGCTTTTTTCACAAGAGAAACGAAGGAATTAAAAAAAAAAAGCAAACAAACAAACGCATAACAACAAATAAGGAAAAGCTTCCACACAACTTTCAGCCTAAACAATTTCAATTTCGCTTTAACCAGAGTCAGCTTCCTACAAATACATTATTATCCAAAAAAACCAAAAAACAAAACAACGGGGTTAAGCCCTGCTCCGCCAAGGGAATGAAAGATGATATATTACGAGAGAATGACCTGTCTCTTAAAATAAAAAATACGAACAAAATAAAAATTTTAACGAAACGAGACTTTAACCAAAAATCACCCTCCTACAAGAAAATACTACTCTACTACTACTAGTAGTAGCAACAAAAAAAAAAAAAGATTACACAAGCCACACAACTAAAACCAAGGCGTGCCTTGCCAATCCCCCTCTCCCCGCCCTCTCTACTGTACAAAAACCCCTGCAAAAACTTGTTCGTCAGTACTGATAACAAACAAACACAACGTTAACAAACAAAGATTCCTAAAACCTTAAGAAAAGATTCCAAGCATTTTCCACCCCATCACGAGAACAACAATTCTTGCGGCTGGCAGAGCTCTTTCCGCAGCTTCTGCGAGAAAAGCCTGCACGCATCGATGCTCAGATCAACCGCGGCCGCCAGGGCCACGAACGCCGCCGCGTCCTCCGTGCAGCTCACGTGCTGCACGCCCACCTCCACCGTGGGTCTACCGCACTTGCTCCCCTCCCCTTCCACGTCGGCCGACATCACGAACCCTCTGTACAAGCAATACGGCCACAGCCCGTACCCGTAGTCCCCGCTCCCCCTCGGGCTGCACCCCGGTGACGTGGCGTTTACAGGTGTCGACCTCCCGTTGGTTGAGGATGATACGGAGCCTGGGTCTATGACGAACTTGCCGCCTTTGGTGGAGCTGAGGGTGGACTCGGCGAGAACGACGCCGGCCGCGGAGTTGTCGGGGATGAGTTCGAAGCGGTAGCCGAGGCCGTCGTGGGCGCCGCCGCGCTCGCGCCAGGCCTCGAGGCGGCCCCAAGGCTTCCAGGTGTTGTCGCCGGGGCGGAGGATGAGCCAGCAGCCGGGGTTGGACCGGGAGACGCGGTCCGAACCCGGGGAGGCGACGAAGGGGGTGACCATCGACGCGGCCGCGACGGGCGAGCCGGAGAGGTCGTGGACCGTGATTGACCAGCCCTTGCGTTCTTTGCCCGGTCTCTCGCGCTCGCTTCCGAATGAACTTAACCACCCCCTTGAGCTGTGGCCCTCGGATTGCAACGATCTGCATGAACCAAAATTTGGAAAGATTAGCACAATTTAATCAAAGGATTTAAGTTAATTACGGTACATTCAACCCTATTTGGTTAAACACTTAGCACGCGACAAATAAAATTTCAACGAACATGCCAGACACATCAAAATGCACAAATCCTAATCAGTCTGAAACCATTCGATGTATGCGAACTGCACATTTACTGTGTTAGACTCATGTCCACTAGACGATTCCATTATTCCAAACACATTTGTCTTTTTTATCTAAAAAATAAAAAGGGGAACCGTATTGCCTTTTGGAGTACATGATATATTTAGGTATCTAAATTGAACCTTTACTAGTGAAGTTTGTGACCAGGCTGTAGTCTTAAAACAGAGTAAGTTTCACGATTTCGTATTGAAATGACAGAACGAAGGTTGAATTAGAAGCAGAACAGATAAGCCGCTGCTTTTCCAACTTTTATTTTTGGCTAACAAGTGTAAAGCTCAGATGTTCCTGTTCAGTGTTCAAAATGGAATTCAAACGGAGATCGTACAATTCCAGCTAGCTTTAGTGTTCAAAAGTTCAGACGTTAAATTTTTTCGTCGAACTTTTTCCCGGCAAACAAACGGTGGAATTGTACGATAAAGCTAGCTGGAATTCAACATCTCAACTTTTGA
This sequence comes from Rhododendron ovatum, assembly GCA_019656835.1. Classification (NCBI taxonomy): domain Eukaryota; kingdom Viridiplantae; phylum Streptophyta; class Magnoliopsida; order Ericales; family Ericaceae; genus Rhododendron; species Rhododendron ovatum. Next base: position 38,949,836 of record CM033795.1, read on the forward strand.
ACACCAAAACACAATAAATTGTAGTAACATTTAATTACTAAAAATCTAAAGGAAAACTGGAATAAACAGAAATCAACAGAGACAGCATTTCAAGGAAATGAAAACAAGAACATTTTACCGACCTGGATATTTGATTCCGATCAACGTTGCTTCGAAAGCTGAACTTGCAAGTGAAAACCGGCTGCCGAATACTCCCCTGGATCTGGAACACCTGAGGACTACACTCGGGCTCCCCGTCGAACTGAAACACGAACCTCGGATCAGGCTCCGCCTTCACATTCACATGGAATCGAGAAGCGCTCGGCCCCTTCACGTCCTTCCCCACCGAAATCCACCCGTTGTGAAACACGCAAGCCCTTGCCTCCGCTTCCGTTAAGTCCAACGGCACCCTCACCTTCGCCAGCAGCTTCCCCGAGTTCACCCCGCACGTGCTCCCCCTCCGCCCCGTGTAGATGTAGATCTTGAGGTGAAGCTTTCCGGCGAAGAGAGATTTCCCGGCAAGTTTCGTGAGGTCGGACTTGCTGAGGTGGAAGGATGCCGCGGGGGCTTGGGAGTGGTCCGGGGAGTGGTGTTCCGGCGGGATGTACGGAACGACGGCGGTTTGGTGGGGGAAGGTTTTGAGCTTGATCTTGCAGAAGCACGGGGAGGAGGAGGGGTGGACGACGGAGCGAGCGGCTTTCGAGGCGACGGGTATCTTCAGGGCGAGGTTGGATACGGTTATGCGCACGAACGGACACGGATCCATTGTTTGTGTGTTTGCTTACTTCAACCCCCCGCAGTTGAGTCAACTCGTCGCGGGGGTTCAGAACTTCAAAACGAAATCGATCGCAGAGAGAGAGAAGAAGGGGGGGTGTCTAGAGAGAGAGGGAGGGTGAAAATGTGGCGAGGGTTTTAAGGAAGTAGTGCGTGGGGAATACCTAGGAATGCGTGCTGGGAGAAGGATATGAACTGTTGCGCAAAACGCAGAGGGGCTCCACAAGCCAGCACTGTCTTCATCATCGTCTCGTTGTCCTGCTACTCTCTTTCTCTCTCTAAAACTGTTATTATCTGCAGAGGGATGGTGAGAGTTTGGGTAACTGAAAACCTTTTCTCTCTCTCTCTCTCTCTCTCTCTCTCTCTCTCTATATATATATATATATATATATCTATTTGTCTGTTTGTTTCTCTCTCTCTGTATGTATCGATGCTGTTGCCCCTTTCTCGCTTTAGAGAGGAGGGGAGTGGTGCCGTTCCGTTTTTTTTTTTTTTTAAAAGGATAATTTCAAGTTTAAATATAGTATTAAAAAATAATTTTTAATTTTTTAATTTTTTTTACACAGTTTAAAAGATTTCAATAAGATCTATCAAATAAGGTCTATATTGATAAAAAAATTATTTGCGTAAACATATAATTTTTGAACTTGAAATTAAAAGTTATTTTTTTAGAAACTGGAACACCCCTATGTACTTCTATGATACATCAGTTGCACACAGGATTGTATGAGAGCGGCCTCGGAGACTTACACAACTAATCTAAGCCATTTAATTTGTCTAAAATATTTTTTAACGATTCACATAAAATCAGCTTAGTCGAATATTGGTTATAGATATCCAACTGAGCGTATTTTTTACATCAATCCCCTAAAACACGTTTTAATTAAAATCGAGAAACTCCGATAATTTGTGTAAAATTAGATGAGTCAACATAAAATGCGATATGCATTTGGTGTATGTAAAATGGTGTATCTATAGTTTAGAGAAAGTCTGTTGACACAGATTTTTTTAACACATATCATGCACACATCACCGAGTGAGGCTCACCACAGATCTCATACAAATGCTCTGAATCGTTCATAAAATGTAAATATTTTTGCAAAGGCTTGGTTTGAAAAATCAGTTCAATCCGATACCTATAGATACTCGATTCAATCATTTAATTTTTATTCAAATAATTGGATCGAGCACCTATAGCATCGGATTAAGCTGTTTTCTCACAGAGGCCCTCAAAAGAATATTTTACAATTAATAAACAACTCGGATCGCTCGTATAGGACCCATAGTAGGTCCCACACCGTGATATGTGCAAAATAGTAGTAGTATGTATGGCCCATGGGGCTTTGATAGTTTTTTTTTTTGTGGGGGGGGGGGGGGGCGGAGCGAGAGTAGGGTAGTTGGGAGAAAAGAACACACAGCTGTTGGACAACAGCTGTGGACAGGCTGTCGATAATCTGCCAGGAGGACCAAACGGAAACGTAGGCTCTGCTCCATGCTTTTCGTAATCTTTTAAATACAAATACAGTGCTAAACTGGAATTGGTCTTGCCAGCTCATATCATGACCCTTTGATTGGAATCCCGGCGTAAGTATATCCATTTGTTCGTTACACGTGGATTGTGGATAGCGGTGGTAGATGGGAGCTGCGTGGGACCGGAGGGGAGTTGGATGGGTTTTGGGCCGTTGATTTGGTAAGCTGCTTCGATCAGAGGAAAAGCGATGGAAGACTTCTTGGGGTGCAGGTGATAATTTGAGAGTGACGGAAAAGGGCCGTTGGTTCGTTGAGACGTGGGTCGTCCAGATTGTTCGTTATCGGTCGTGGGATACAGCTGAGCGTGATCCGGCCCTCACGAGTGCCGTCACAAAAATGGAAAAAAAGAAAAAGAAAAGTCCTATGATTAGAGCAGCCGAACCCATCTTCTACAAATTATCTTTTAAATTAGAGATAATATATTATGGAAGAATAATTTATCTTTTAAAATAAAAAATAAATATTTGAAAAATTAAAATCTTTGCGGAACGGAGCTTTTAGCCTTGTCCTTTACGAGATGAGTGCATAACTTTTCACATTATTATTTTGACTCGTAATTTGGTCCAAATTAATGATAAATTTAATCTCCTATTATATCAAAGAAATTGATTTCTACACTTCCTTAATTGAAGCAAATACTCTTCTTTCGTCTTTTAGAGGGTGAATTTACGGAACAACATGAATTTTGTAAAAAATGCATGCAGAGACTGTTTCTTAAATTCACCCGCTAAAAGATAAAAAAAAAATTGCATCAATTAAGAGAATGTAGAAATCGATTTCATATATCAATAGACAGCTTTGAGGTACATCCCTCCAAATTCAACCGCTTTTAATGCACAACGATTTGCTTTGGCTGATCAAAATTACAGGGCCCCGTTCTAGAACCCATTATAAGTACTTATTTTTTAATAAGACAATTTCAAGTTAAAAAATAATGTGGTTACGCAAATAAATTTTCTAGCAATATAGATTTTGTTTGATAGATCTCATTGAAATCTTTTAAATGTTGTTAAAAAAAATCAAAAAATCATTTTTTATTTATATTATTGTTAAATTCAAAAATATGAAATAAGTATTTATATTTTAATAAGATGCTCTGGAAAGTCAATTTTTGATTCACAAAAGTATGAAAATAGTTTAAGTCGGTGTCATAATCATCTTAAAAATCAACAACAAAAACCGATTAAGAGATGGGCCAATACATGCCACCTCACCATTCTTGCACGTGGCTTCTTCACATATAACAATGCCATTTTGAAGATTCACACACAAGAAGGGGCTCGTGACCAAGTGGTTATTTCTTCTTGGTTCAGCCACAAGGAAAATCAAGGTTCGAGCCTTGTCAAATACGATTGGGATTTAGGCTTATGAATAGCTTTTAAATTCGATGCAAACTAAACTAATTAATTCTTCCGCCAACCCCGTTGATATACGCAAAATTGGAAAAAATAAATTATATTTTTCTACATATAGCATGGTTCTAAACTACTAGTAACAAATACTAGGTCGCCCCAAAACTACTACCAACAAATACTAGGTCGCCCAATTATTTTATACTGCTTTCGGGAAGTTAACCACGTATGAAGTTGAGTACCTCGAGGGCTCATTAATTTTCGAATATTACTAAAAAGTAGGATGGGTTCCTTCGTAGATTCTCTCATAAAGTGTAAAAAAGTAAAAATAAATTACAGAATCTCCTTTCAATATGTCAGATTCATTCTCCATTTTAGACTTTAAGAGATGGGTTGGAGATGCTCTATAACCTTCAATGATATATAAATTTTTTTGTTTGCCGATAAAAAAAAAATCTGTATATTTAGGCCCCGTTTGATAATCTTATTAGCCCTTAGACAATGACTATCAATCCCAAGGACTGCCAATACTTCATTGTGAATACCCTCCCTAGTCCACTCCACACCATTCCAATGCGAAAATACGAAAAATAGCCTTGCTTAAATCATCTAATGACCAAAATACCTGCAGGTTAACCCCAACACTTCACAATTTAATTAAAACCTTCCGAAATGGGCATTTATTCAGAAGATTTTCCTCTGTAATATTTTTACCTTCAACAAGCTTAAACTACATTGCCCACAGACCACAGTACTTTGCTATATCCAAAATTACACCAAAACTTTCTGAAATTTCAAGAGAAAAAAATAATTGACAGAATATAGAACGTATATAACGTGCATATACCCAGTCATGAATACCCTGTCATTGGTTGGCTTAAACAAAAAACAATCAGAAATCACTAGTGCTTTGACACATTTTCTGCTTTTGGAAAAATACCCAAATAATGTAAAAAAAATTTTGAATGTTCTTATTGTTTTCTCGAAAATTGGTTTGATCTGGAAAATATCCATCCCGAAATTAAATTAGTTTTGCATAATGGTAAAAATGAAAATGTATAAAAAAAAATCCAATCCTATCCCTTGCGAAACACATATGATATTAATAATCTTATCATTCAATTCCATTTCAAACAAACATACTCATTACCAATCTTTTCTCATTACCAATCTCAATCAATAATCACATCTCCTTACGAATCCCGACCATCTAACACTGTTATCAAACAAGGCCTTAGGTTACTCTAAAAGAAAAAGGTGGTAATGTTGCTGCTCAATCCATGCGATAAACCAACTGGGACTAGTTCAGTTGGTCAGGATACTTGCATCTTACTAGGAGGTCAGGAATTCGAGTCCCCACCTGCGTGTGGGTGTTCTTTCCTTAAAGGGCTTTTCCTTTCTTTATTTATTTCTACCCTATAATAAACTTATTTCTTGTATTGGTTGAGTTATTCGGCTTATTTATCTCGTAGACTCTCACCATTGATATATAGTATCCTAGGTTTGTAGTTTGTACTATGTATTTCACATCTAATATATAATGATCTCTTCTATTGATTGACAAAAAAAAAAAATCCATGCGATGCTTCCATTTGCATTAAAATCTCAAGTGTCGCTCTCAATAAAATAAAAGCTCTCTTTAGTTTTCTTATGTTCGGCTAAATAAGCCGAATGACTTATTTATTTTTTGTCTTTATTCAATATTTTTTCTCATTTGTTAGTTTTACGTCAATTTTTTGGAAATTATTGCTTTGTCATGACGAGAGGAATCTAAAAAGTAAAAAATTACAATCGAAACCTAATTTTTTGAATAAAAACAAAAATAAGACAATAAGTCAATATTATCGTATTTGATTTTAATTTTTAGATTCCTTTTGTCATGACGAAACAATAATCCCCAAAATATTGATGAAAAACTAACAAATGTCAAAAAAAAAATTGAATAAGAACAAAAGAATAAGCCAAGTGACTTATTTAGGCAATTTTTTCCACATTTGTTAGTTTTTCGTCGATTTTTTGATAATTATTGCTTGTCATGACGAGAGGAATCTAAAAAGTAAAAAAATTACAATCAAAATCTTATTTTTTTTTGAAAAAAGACGAAAATAAGCCAATAAGCCAATTTTTTCGTCTTTATCCACAAAAAAATTGGATTTCGATATTAATTTTTTACTTTTTAGATTCCTCTCGTTATGACAAATCAATAATCCTCAAAAAATTGACGAAAAACTAACAAATACGAAAAAAATTTAAATAAAGACAAAAAATAAGTCAAATGGCTTATTCTCCGTTCGACTAAATAAGCCAACAAGTTTATTTTTTTGTCCTTATTCAATTTATTTTCATATTTGTTAGTTTTTCGTCAATTTTTTGAGAATTATTGCATCGTCATGACGAGAGGAATCTAAAAAGTAAAAAAAAATTATGATTGAAATCTAATTTTTTTAATAAAGACGAAAAAATTAGCTTATTATCTTATTTTTTGTCTTCATTCAAAAAAATTAGATTTCGATCGTAATTTTTTAGTTTTTAAATTCTTATTGTTATGACGATGTAATAATCCTCAAAAAATTAACGAAAAACTAACAAATAAGAATTTTTTTTGAATAAGAATAAAAAAATAAGCTAGTTGACTTATTTAGCTCAACGGGGTCGAATGAGCCCTAGTTGACACTGACAGGAAACCGTGATTTCTCTTTTAGGCCATTTTCGGACTGAGGGACTGATCTGCGCAGCGTGCTGTGCGGGCAAATTGTCTCCGCTCCAATCTTGCTTCGATAATCGGAAACGTTCACTTCGTAGAGCTTGTCGAGTAGAACAAGTGTAACGAAAATCAGTTTGATCGGATATCATTAAGTGCCTAATCCGAACATTATTATCTTGAAATTATTAAGTGTACCAAAAAACAGTGGATTTTAATCTAGTATTTCGGATCCATTTGTTTCAAGATAATAATGTTCGGATTAGGCACTTAATGATATTCAATCAAGCTGATTTTTTGGTATAATTGTTCTACTCAACGAGTTCTACGAAGTGAACGTTTTTCGATCATCAGAACGAGACCGGATCCCTCTGCTGCATTACATTATTGTATTGGAAAATAAACTACTTTCCTTTTCAACTTTTCTCGCCACCTCAATTGGGATAATAACAGCTTTATGGCTTGTATTAAGGTTTAAAAAAAAAAAAACCAACTCTATTTTCCCTTGTTTAAGAGCATGTACACTAGATTAGATAAAAAAACATCTTATATATTTTACCTAAGCAAAAATTCAGAATAAGCACCAAGTTAGCAATAGCCTCTTTTTGAAGTTAAATAAAATAAATTTTGCAATAGTGCTTAGGTAAATTTGCCTAAGAGTTACCATCTATAAATTTAATATTATTTTCGCTCTCTTCTAGCCTCTTTTCTCCCCTGCAACAAGAAAGAATAGTGAAAAGAAAAGAAAAGAAAAGAAGAAAAATAAAATATTATTTTAATAGAGAATAGGTAGAATAGATAGTATTGGTGTAGTATTGAAAGAGATATGGGTAATTAAAAGAAAAAATTGTGCACTGTTCACTGGCAATTTTGACTCAAATTTTGCCTAATCTGGTGTACTTGCTCTGAAATGCCTCTCTCTCTCTCTCTCTTCAATGGGGGAAAAAAATCCCCTCTCTGGAAAAGAACCCACACCCAGAAAATTCCTAATGGGACCATTATTTTAGAGTCCGTTCAAATGGCGGAAAAGGCCACAGTACTGTAATAATTTTTTTTCCCTCTTTGAGAAATTAGCCACTGTACCTCAAATGTGTTGGTATTAAACCAGAGACTTGACTTAACTTTTCCATCAATTAGACACAACCTGAATCCAGGAGCATCCGGTCCCTGAGTGGAGGCGAGAAAGGCAAAAATTAGGGACCCCAAAATTATTATTTTGTAAAATTAGGGACCCCAAAATTTTTTAGTCTATCATAAAGGGGTATAAAAAAGCCCATTCACTTAAAAAATATAGTCCATTAAGAACAAACCCAAATGGCCCATAATTATTTTCAAAGGAGAGCGCGGGAAAAGTTGATTATAGTGTGTAATTACTAGTACTATTTTTGTTGAAAAAATGCAACAAGAGTGATATTTGTAAGTTCTTGTAATCGTAAATACATCGGGAATTTAATCTACTTTATAATATATATATATATATATATATATATATATATATATATATATATATCGGAGTGGTTCCGGAAACATCCAAAAAAACACCTAAAAAAATACCTTATAGTTTCCGATCAAATTTTGATGATCTGAGTTGCTCAATATGATCAGAACGTGATTTTAAGAGTTCTCGTGAAAAATCAGCAAAAAAAATAACCGGGAAGAGCTTGATCCGAACAGTTTCGAACAGTTTTTTATTGAACGGTTCAAATAAAAACTGTTCAAATCAAACCTTTCCCAATCATTTTTTTTTGTTAATTTCTCGCGGGTACCCTTAAAATCACATTATGCACACATTGAATGGTTCGGATCATAAAAATTTGATCGGGAACTAAGAGTTTGAGATTTGGGGTGTTTTTTTAGGTGTCCCTTGAACCGTCCCGTATATAAATATATGTATATATATTCTTTGAAATTGATTTATTGTTTATTTTTTTGCTCTTGGAAGTATGTAAGAAACCCAACCTTAAAATTCGCCTTAGGCCCCATAAAAATCGGGATAGCCCTAGGAGCAAGTAATCACTTTCCTTTGCTTTGATTCATGGACTACTGAACAACTGACCTTAAAGCTCCATTCCGCTAAGATTCTTATTTTTAAGTACTTATTTTAGTTAGTGAAACACACACTATGTCAAATGCGGAAATGTTAGGAGCTAGGTCATTGGACAAAAAAAAAGAAGTAAAATCAGAGAAATGCTTTAGCCGAGGACATTTCAATGCTATTCTTCCGGACAATCAATTTTTAGTAGTTGACAAACACCATCTCAAAGCTAGGTTTTGAGGTGAAGATTTTCAATGCTGAGAGGGTACCATTTGGTGCCCACTAGGCACATCCAGGCTGTCCATTTCGATTTTAGACGGCTCAAATTTGGAGAGAGAAAGAGAAGAGAGTGTTGGAGGGAGAGGAGAGAGTGTTGGGGTGAGAGGCCGTCCAATACACTTTTGGACGGCCCGATGTGTTACTCGGGCACCATGTCGGCCAAGTGACATGGTACCCACCCGGCACCCAAAAATTCCTCGGTTTTGAGAGAGCACTGGATGGCCACACCAGCCTAAGCCCGAAAAGAACCACCAAAACTCTCTTGTTTTTGTTCTTTTAATCCAGAACCACCAAAAGGAAAAAATTAGGAACTCCCCATATGCTAGTATAGGCATGCTCCCGTGATCTTTTCTGCCATGGATAAAGAAAGGATTTTGCAAAGGAAAAGAAGATGATAAGTTGAAGGATCCAACCGCTGTGTGCAGTGAACTCCTCAAACTTTTCTATTTCCTTCACCTTACTGAAATTCTAGATCCATGCATCCCCTAGGCAATTGGGTCGTCTAGACGTTCAAACAGGAGCTACACAACTTGTTTGCATCTCATCCGGAAGAGAACCCTATCGACACAAGTCTCCTTATGAAGTACGGCACATCTCAAAGCACATCTTCTCAATACAACTACAGAAATAATCAGACCTAAGTAGACAGGCATCAACACCATCCAAATTGCAAATATATACACAATGTCACTTCTAAGCGAGACAAAGAATGTGTGAGCTATCTGAAAAAAAATGAGGCTGTGTGAATTCACCAACAGCACAAACCACAAGGCAAGAAATACACAACAAAGGAAGAAGTACTAGAATGGAGAAAGAAAATAAAATATTAGGAGCTACAAATTATTATTAACTAGGAACTGTTTTTAACGATGGGAGATTCTGAAGGGAGTGATGGATTGTGATTTGCTGCACGTTTCCATACACATTCCACCCGCTCCTCACTAGATTAGAAGTAGACGAAGGAAGCACACACCTATACACATTCCAGTGCCCTAGGCGTAGTAGAGGATCCTCCGAACTTGGTGGTTAAACTCTATTGCAGTGACAATACTGTAGGGGATCCCAAATATGCATGGGAAGCTCTCCTGCATGTACTTGTCAGCATGATGAGCCACACATGAAATTATGGCACCTTTTTCCCTACCGCACAGGCTCCTCAACTGGTTTACCAGCACGTTTCTTGTACTTGCTTTGCACCAGGCTGAGGAGGAAATCCGTGAATATGTGCTCATATTCTGGCATTTTCCCATACCCTGCATCATAGTAACAACAAATCAATTAACAGCCATTTATAGAGTAGTCCATGGTTGTCAAAATCAAAGTATTCATGACTTGATTCACAATTCTTGAAAAACGTTACGAACCTGCATACGATATTAATTTCAGATTGCTTCTGTGATGCACTTTACCATTCAAGTTGTGATTAACAATTCAGGATTCATGTTGTTATTGAAATTATTACAATTTACATCTGCATTTGGAATTTTTTTAACCTCTTTTTCTGGTGAAAAAACAGGAATATACCTCCATGGAAGAGTTGGTACTTTGTACAAAATTAACCTATACCAGTGCCTAATTTGTTAATCACTAAGCGATTATTGTCTAATAGGATCAAGACCAGGCTATTAACCATTTTTCTTAGTTTTCCTGAAAAATATCAACATAACCTGTACCCATCAGTTACCTTCGACCATGACCGATCTTCACAATTCCCGATTCTGTTCTATTCGAGTTTCATTCAATTAGTGCATGTAATAGGATCTTCACCAGTTTCTTAAACAATTTTTCCTCAAAAAGTGTCAACAAAACTTGCACCCATCACGGCATCAAGTGTATGCTATATGACCGATTTCTAAGTTTTCATGATTCAATTTAATCTACGATTCACAGGAAGTTAGTTTCAAATCACCATTGAATTCACAATTTGAAAACTTTGGCTCTGGTTTTGCCAAACAAGATTAAAATGCAAAATTAAGTTTTTCTGTAAGCACAAAAAACTTTGTTCTCAACCATAATATAAGGGAGAAATCCTGTCATAAAGGGAAGCCATAGTATTGCATTATTGAAGCTGAATAAATATGAAATAGAGATGGCAAACCCACAAGAACATAGAGCTGAGTCTTCCCAATGGGAATTGAAGTAATTATACACCAAAGAAAAAAACACAAGTGTCACATTGACATAATATCGAGATGAAAAGCGCATTACTGCTTACCAGGGAAATAGTTGATGTCGATAACATAGAAGCGGTCTCGGGTCCCATGCTCTCTGATTATATCTAGGTTGAATAGCCGAAGGCCCTAGAAGAAGAATATCACAATACAAAAAAATTCATGAAAATAGTGTAAAATTATAACCTACAAGGCTACAAATAAACCTGTTAAATTCTCAAAGTGCAGGAGACAGAATGTTAAGCATTAATACCAGTCGGCGACGAAGTTCCTTGGCAAGTCTCTCAAGCAAAGGTCGTGGTGGAAGCTCTGCAATAAAAAATAAATTGGTGAGGCACTTCAATCAACAAAAAAGAAACACAAGTTCTTAAGACCTCAACATAGGCCAATAGGCAAGTCGAACCCACCAACTCAAAGTTGAAGCCTTCAAGGCAAAAAACTCCATACCACACAAAGTTTTGCTAAGCTTTGTTAAACTGCAGCCTTACAAGGACGTGTAGTGGCACGAGGACCCAAACCTATCCCTAATAGCACACACACATGCGCGTTTACAAAAGTATGTACAGAATAAAAGTAGGGTTTCTCAGAAGGGATGAACTTACCACCAATTCCTGGGTCCAGATCTGCATCATCAGCAGATGCTGCAGCACAAGAAACCCTTGGAAAGCGGAATACACCAGCATTTGTTGATAGCTCACGTTTGCTAACGTCAGGCAAAGAGAATCGCCTCACAACCTTAATAGCTTCCCCAACGACGTAAACCTTGAAGAGAACGCCCCCTACGATCACCAAATTGCCACTTCCACAGTATAAGAACACCAGTCACAACAATATCCATTAAGGAAGTTAACATGTGGAAGTTGGTATACCATGATTGACAAACTCTTGAAGAACAAGTGGAGGTTCAAGTATCCGGAGGGAGTATTGATCATAAGCAAGTGACAGTTCATGTGATTTTGCACTTCCATCGACAACCAAAGGCTTTGCAACTGAAAAAGAGATACAGATGCATCTTCAATTATTAGATGATGGCAGAAAAAGTAAACCACTGATTATGCAGATGCAGACAGTAGACACACCTATGTCACACAGGAAAGAAATAAGAATCACAAATATGTAATCTCATTATATGTTTCCGAATGCACTAGTCACTACTTCGTGATGGCTTGATGATATGCTAATCTATAACAAATGCAAACAGAGATTAAAGAGCATATCATCCATGCAAACAGAAAATTTGTTAAGAAAAAGCAACGCTAAATGCAAACACACCAAGTGGTAGCCTCAACCCAGCTTTGTTGACTGCATCCGGGATGGACGCTGGGTCTTTTTTTATGACCAACTGCCTCGGAACACCAACTGTGCCTGTGAAGTAGTTCATTGCAAGTTAAAAAAGTTAAATCTCAACAATTTATGCACAAATCCACAAGAATAATTACCATATGCATCAGACAAGTTCAGATCGGCAACTTCCTGAAGCATGAACTGACGATTGTGGACTTGCTGTATGGCATCTGGTGGATCAAGAACTGTAACTTCAGGATGCGTTTGTCGATAATCCTATAAATAAAGCCAACCAAGAGTAAGAAGATGACACCACAAGAATCAAAACGTGAATGTTTGGGCATAAAATTATTGACAAGTGATGGCCTCAATGTGAAGAAACAAAATCAATACCTTATTCAATAATTCAACCAGAAATTGCAAGAATGTCTAACTAGTATAACTAGCGATCAATGGCTAGAAAACAATCTAATCCACACGTCTAAGACCAACTTGCCACTAACTGCTATAGGCCACAAAGTGAAACTTCTGACTAGAAATGATTCTCTAATTTATTAGGTAGGAATGTAGGGTCTGCTTGGTATTATATTCAAGTTCTCTCTCTCTATTATTCGCTTTGTTTTTGTGTCTCCAGAAATAAAAACAACGTTCGACAAAGGTAATCATTTCTGCATCAGCTTTCCAAATTTGTTTTGTGGTGTTTCAACAAATCATGCCCTGAAAATAGTTTTTTCCTTTTCAGGGCTCCATGGCAAACAAGTCCCCCCTCCCCCCCCCCCCCCCCCCCCCGCCCCAAAAAAAGAAAAAAGAAAAAAAGAAAAAAGAAAGAGAACAGAAAAAGAAAAAGGAAAATTGGAACAGAAAGTGATACCAAACAGGGCTCTTAGAATCTTAGATTCCATGTTGCCCTTCAACCCACATGTTTCGACATGCAGCTAATATTCTCTAAGACCGTCTTCTTCTCTTTTTTTTTGGTCAAACGGAATTTCTCTAAGACTGTCTTCAAATACACATCTCACATGCAACAAGAAATACATAGCAAACAAAGAAATACACATAGATAGCAGTACCAGAAGCATCTAAGAATAGAACATCATATTTCTCAACAGAAAAGAGACAAGACAGATGATTCCAGGCAAAACATGCTAACACGGGAGGGAGAAGATCAAGAAATCCATCCATTTGTAATTCATGCAACATAAGTATTACAGAGCAATTAGTTCAATATCCAGCCATCCATTTGTATGGTTGGAAATGGGGCTCATCGATAAGCAACTCTTGCATCTAGTACGGACCAGTAAGGCATATAACTATACTTGTAAAAAATACATATCTTGGGCAAACATTTGCTGAAAAGTACTATGGGTAAACAACTCTATATGGTTTATGGTTTTCTTTTTTCGAGGCAATCATTGGTTTAGCTTCCCAAAAAATCAGTTGAGAAACATATCATGTCAATGCTACTAGCACAGACAATGAAAACACCATCACTAACAAGGTATTGCCGTGTAAAATTCCTAGAAAGCGCATATTTTGCAAATTCACTAAATTTCAAACATAAGTGACACTGTAATGTAACAGGCCTATGCCACAAGGCCAACACAACAACCCTACGAAATCAAATGTACGCCCAACTTCAGATTCAACAAGTAAAGGTTCCATTTTTTTTTTGGATCAGCAAGTAAAGGTTCCAATTGCGGAGATTTAGAGTCAATATGATTATGCAAAACCATGAAATAAAAACTACATTAAAGCACATTTATTACTCACCAAAGGAAGAGGCATTATCATTCATTTTTTAAGCACATTAAAAAATAAATGTGCTCTACAATAAATAACAAATTATGTTCTATTTTGTATGAGTCTATGACAGAGGCAAGATGATCGTTTTCACACAAAGCCTCCTCATCTCTTCAGTCTTGTTACCAAAAAAAATAATCTCATGCAAATTATGAAGGATGACCAAATAACTTGTCAGTTGTCGCTGTATCTGGCAATCCAACAATATAAAATGATGAAGGCAATCAAAGAGCCTGGTCAAATTGCAGAGAGGCCGTAGTATCTGGAAAACTAGATCTTAGTAACTAAGTTAAGTTAGCCCTCTCCCATTCAGCAGAATGGTTAACATTGTGTCCCTTGAAAAAAATACCCCGTTCAAAAATACCAGGGATCTTTTAAAAGAAAATGCTAGGGAGAAACCTGAACGAATCAGCTAAATTGCCATAGAAGAAGAAAGGTCCACTCTTGCTTGAATCACGAGGCTTCAACCTTAGTTATCAGGTCATGATTCATGAAGGAGGACCAAGCAAACAGTCTGCAAGTTATGTTAGACATTAATGAGTTTAAGCAGCACTAGATCAAGCTGCCCATGTATCGCAAAGTAGATTGTATCATGTTAAACCGCAGATGTGTTAACCGAACATTGGGTAAATATTAAGCCATTTCAGCAAATTAAAATCTTGCAGAAACGGAGACACAAAAACACGTTTAAATGGACCAACCTCAAGAATCTGACGCCACTCCTTTCCCGATAACTGCATCAGATACCAAGAAAGAAAAAATACATTTTATTGATGATGCTGCATTGATGGATTGAATGTATCTGCATCATGTGCCTGTTAAAAAAAACATGCAAGTACACGGGCTTGTGTGTGCCCATGCCTGTGGCAGTTTTTGGTGTGTGCATGCGCGCACGCGAGCGAGAGAGAGAGAGAGAGAGAGAGAGAGAGAGAATTGTAACCCTTTGTGGTAGAGTTCAGTGAAACACCCAAAACCACAAGAGCAGGACGGAGGTCATTAAAAACATGAAATCAGTACTAACCTTGTGTAGAACAATGTCAAAAGGGCCTTGGTCTGAAAGGGACCTGTGTTGGTCAATAGCAACGAACAATATCCCCTTGTTCCTGCATTGAATACAATCATCTACGGAATGAGCTGCTTATGGAAGACACGGGTGGGATCAACATGGATGTAAATTTATGTTAGCATTGATAATGCATCAATAAGGCACAATTCACTGAAGGTCCAAAAGTGATGGCAAAGTAACATTATTTGGATGTCATGTGATGATGACGTCTCAATTTCGCAATACCATTCAGGCTGCCATTTTTCTGTGATATCAAAGACAAGAGAACACAAGTTCACTGCATCCAATAGATTAACAGAGGAAGAACTCGGTCAACTGCTTCAATATTTCAATCACCAAAATCATTATTTAGAAGCCTTAGGCAGGAGGGTGGAGAGTGGAGACATTCAAGTAATTCAACTTTGCGGATACTAAACAACCAGTATGAGCTGCTAAATGTAAAACAACACAGTAACTTCCAACAGAACAACTTATAATCAAAATATGACAAGGAGACAAGTAAATCAGAGATACTTTTAATTTCGTTGTACCCAGAAGGCAGAAACTAAGACCATGGAAACAGATGATGACCAGTATGGAAAGTGACCAAGAAATTAAACAAGCTTCATGGATCACAAACAAGTTTAATCTTGCACGTGAATTGTTCTAGTCAACAAAGAGACCAAATTTACATAGCAATTACAGTACAAGTTCAACATAAACCATGGAACATTGACATGATATGATGCAAACTGAACTGGAGGCTCCTAATATTGTACGAAAGAATCGAATTCAAATTCAGAACCATTATATAGATGCTTTAAAATGCTATAAATCCCTATATATATATATTTTTCAATCAGAAAATAATAAATCCCTAGATCATTTATCTTCCTGTTGTCTTTCCACCAATTACAGGGGCAAAGAACAAATCCAAATACTGTGCAAGGAATGGTAGTTATGTGCTGGAAGGTTGAAATTATTTTTCACGACAAAAGCAAGAAAATATCTGGAAATGAATATTCCAACTTGCAAAATAATAAACAAAGACTCTACCACCAAGATTCTACCTATTGAATATAAAAACAAGTACAGCTGGTCATACTCACGCACACAACAGCTTTTTTAAATAAAATATGCAGCTAGAGACGAGACGATATAATTATATCCCGTAAATTTGCACAGAATCAGTCATAGATTCAGCTTCAATTCCACAAAAAAACAAGAAGAAAAATTCATATCTTTCTCCAACCCAACATCCTCCAAATCTTCATTTTGGTGGATCAAAATACCATTTATAATTAAAAAAAAGTAGATTTAGAGGGTTTTACTTTTCATAACAACTCCAACCCAATACTCTATTTTTTCCTCTATATTTTAAAAAACTCAGTCCAAATCTCAAACTTCATCACTTTCTCTCCAAAATTCAAGTTATCATATTTCTATATCTATAAATAAATACTCAAGATAGGTCTTATTTTAAAGATAATGTAAATATTTTGATTAGTACCAATTTTACAAAAGATAAATGTACCTGATGACTAAAATGGGATATGACAAGGATGAATAGTAAAATGGAGGATGAAAATCAATCCTCCAAAATGGAGGTAAATATGAAGGATGGGTTGGAATGCATAATTCCTCCAAAACGAAGGAATGGAGGGAGATTTGGAGTATGGGTTGGAGATGCTATAAGAAAAGGGAAATTCATGTCTAAACAAGAAACTCAACTAAAGAACACCAAGAACACATGTTGTAATAATCAACCGTATCCCAGAAACGCTACTGAAAACACCAAGGCCGGTGAATTGTGACCCTACAGGACTACTAGTATGAGGATTTATCAAGACCCACGTGTGTGGTACTATATCCAGTTGGGGCACTCGAAAATGATTTTGCACTCTCCTTCCATCTCTTGCACCCCTTCTTGTCTTTATTCACGGGAAATTATTAAACTACCCTTGCTTCTTAATTCACTCTTCACTTGTGAGGAGTAATTTTGTCATTTCACGTGAAACGAGGGCAAGTGGAAAAAAGAGGAGCGCAAAAATCACTCCAGTAGTGCTATAGGGACCGACGGTCTCCATACCGCAATTGTACCGACGGCCGAGCCGGGCTAGCTCCTGCTACTGAACGGCAGATCCGAGCCATCCAAAAATTCTAAAAAAAAAATCAAGGGGGCCCTTGCGGGAATCAATGGCATTTGATGTGTGTAGGGTGCTTGATCTAAACACCCTATTTTTTGTGTATATATGTATATGAGTACTGCTATTGGTACCGACGGTACTGTAGGGAAAATGTACCGACGGCCACCAAACGGCCGATCCGAGCCGTTCAAAAATTTTAAAAAACAAAACCAAGTGGGCTTACGCGAGAATCAATGGCATCCGAGGTGTGTAGGGTACTTGATCCGAGCATCCTTTTTTTGTCTATATATGTATATAGACGTGTATATACACGAAAAAGAGGTGCTCGGATCAAGTACCCTACACGCCTCGGATGCCATTGATTCTCGCGTGAGCCCACTCGGTTTTGTTTTTTAAAATTTTTGGACGGCTCGAATCGGCCGTCCGGTGGCCGGAGACGGCCGTCCGGTGACCGTCGGTACATTTTTCCTATGGTACCGTCGGTACCAATAGGATTTTCGTATGTATATACATGTATGAACGAAAAAAATGGGGTGTTTGAATCAAGCACCTAAGTATATCGGATGCCGTTGGTTCCTGCGTAGGCCCACTCGGTTTTTTTTTTTATAGAATTTTTGGACGGCTCGAATCGGCCGTTTGGTGGATGGAGATGGCCCGGCGCGGCCGTTGGTATGATATTGGCCGGTATCATTTCTGAAATCACTCACGTGAAAATTTTAAAACAATCACACCAATAATCCGGCCACCAACCAAATGCCCAACAGAAGAAAAAAAGAACCCTATTTTACCCAACCAATAGTTGTATCCAAATGCCCGGAAACCCCGAGGGGTGGCTGAAGTGGCAAAGGGACATCCTGGGTTCCAAACTTCGGCATCCTCTCGGGGCTAGACCGCAAGAGAGAAATCTCTTGTGAATATAATCCCTAGTCCCAGTTGACTGGAGGAAATAGTCGAGTGCGCATAAGCTGGCCCGGACAGCTTTACTGTCAAACATACAAAAAAAAACATGCCGGAAATAACCTCTCATGAAAATGGTAACCCATCCACATAAATAAATCCAGCCAACCAAATCCCTAAAAGAACAAAAAGAAAACCCTAGTATTTATTTCCCCAATTCATCGCAAAAGCAACATTAAACCAGATTCCTGTCCAAAATGAGTAAATTTCAAAACATATTTGATCAGGGAAATTGAAACGGAATCGTTGGAAATTACCGAGCCAGACGCTCAAGCTTGGGTTGCAAAAAGCTCTTAATCTTTTTCGACGTCAGGGCGTAACCAACCACGACCCCTTTCATCATCGGCTGTAGAGAAAACTTTTGCGCCACCATGGTTTGTTCTCTCTCCTCCTCGTCCTCAAAAAACTCGGTTTCCTCCTTCAACCTCATGCCCCCCAACAACCACCCCCTATTTATATCTCTCTCTGTGCGTGTACGTATATGTGTACGCAATGCTAAATTTGGCGATGGAATGGTACTTGTGATTGTTGTGTATAGATAGATTTAGAAGATAGTAAAATGGAAGAGGCGAAAGGGGGCGTGAATTTTCGGTTGTGGGTTGATGTATTCTTTTCTTTGGGGTTGATTCGGAGAATGATTTTTGGAGTTGACAATTGGCAGAAGGAGAGAGAGAGAAGAGACGGTTACAGAGAAGATAGGGGAGAGAGAGAGAGAGAGAGAGAGAGGGTATGGGTGTCTGGTGTATTTATGTACGCGTTAAGGTACTGTGATGCTTAGCTGTTCAGCTACTCTGCAATAGAAATGGAGGAAAAGTAATCCAGGATTCAGAGAGCACATGAAACATTTACATGTGGCTGTTCATTTTCTTTTTATGGACACTTATCATTTATTTAATTTCTTTTTTTGACACTTTCATGAAAATATTTTATGTACCACAACATTTTCGAAAGTTATGGTAAGATGGGTTCGGAGCTTTATTTTGATTTTAATTGAGCTTCTTGAAGATAAGCAGTGGGGTTAAGATCCAAAATTAGTGAAATGGAGGATAAAATGGCTCAAACACCTGAGTTAATAAAAGATAAGGTTCACGTTAAAAATTGTGAGAATATTTCATGGGGAAAAGAGTCAGCCAAAATAGGGACAGCTGTAAGATTTGAGTTTAACGGTGACAAAAACGTATAAAAAAATTGTGATACAAGAGATAAACTGAAGTTTCTCTTATAGTAGAAATTAATTGGGCTGATTTGTCTTATTTATTGAGATATTAATTATTCATAAATTTTTAAGTGAATTTTATTCATTTTGACTTCGTAATACTGATCCAATGCAGATAATACTAAAGAAAAATTAAATTATCTATCAAAAGCTATAAAGAAAATTAGCACATTTTCTAAATCTAAAGGGTTCGCTTGAACGTCTCACTTAATGGTGGAGCCGCCCATGGGCCCGAGGCACCACGTAATTTTATGTAGCAATCTCACTTGTGATTTCTAATGTGAGGCTCCCAAAGTTACATAATTGTTGATTATTTTGGAAAAATTATAAAGATTTTGGTGCTGACTTGCTAATATGGACATGTATTTAGGAACATTAAAAAAATGCACTAAAATTGTGGACGGAAGGAGTCTAAAAAAATACTACGAACACATACTAAAAAATTCACACACACACACACACACACATATATATCACCGTCTCATTTGACGACATAAACAATTTTGCATTAATTTGTATATATAGTTAACGTAAAAATTTGTGCTGATCAGATCAGTTTTCATTTAAGATATTTTGCTTTAGAAAAAAGAAGGATCACTCTCATTTCTCTCATGACAAACATAATCAACTCAATCAAACCCTTAAAAATATCGAATGACATCATTTATGTGATTGATTTATGCATCAAGACATATATAGCATAAACAACTAGAATTATAACTAAAAATATGGGTGAGTTTCATACTCCATCACATAAAAAATAGTCACGCCAGAAGAGCTTATGATGTAGACATTTCGAAGTTTAACATGAAGCAGTGATTTTGACAATTTCTTTTTTCTTACATTCATATTTCTTTTATCCTCAGGTATTTAACTTTAAATTTTCTCTTCTTTTTTTTTTACCAAAGAAAATGAAAATATTAATGGTTAAAACTCAATCAGATTGCTTTAGAAATTTGGGGTGCTTTTTATTTAGCTATACACTTCTTTTTTCCTAACGGCAAAAAAAGTTTTATAATCTTTGAAATTATTATCAAAACTAAAGGAATAAGGATTTGACAGCATCATATTTCTAAATGTAAGAACAATATAACCCTAAATCTAGGAACAATCCCGTGACCAAGAATTCGAGACGCAAATCCAAGATTGACAATAAGTCAACCAAGGAAAATAATACTGTAGTATTTAACAAGATTGACAAGATTGACAATAAGTTAGGATTTAACAAATAAATCGTGAAAATAATTAGTGGTGGCGAACATATATAGTTTGTTTGAGGGTGAAAAGAAAATTCTACTATATTAATACTGTAGTATTTTGTGGCGGTCGCACCACTTGTCCCCCGTTGACTTCATCCTTGGTGATAATTGTATGTATGGTGACTCACTGTTTAGGATAGCAATGAAGTGAATTTGTCAATAGGTAGGCCAATAGCTAAATAAGAGCATTCGCATTAACCTCTTTAAATTTTGGATCAAATTACACTTTAAAAACTCATTTTATTATTTTAGCTACTTATTTTTAAAATGTCTACTGCATCAAATTCTTTACTCTCACTCTCTACTCAATTAAATATTCATACTTTTGTATTTCCTTTATTTATTTTCACATTTCTCTTATAATTAAGTATTTGCTCTTCATTTGGTTTTATGACTATCTTAAGGCTCGTACATGAGAGCCCTAGAGCTAAAAATTAATTATGATTCTTTATGATAAAATGATCAGAAAAATAAAATTTTCGTACCTGTTCAAATATATTGAAAATAGAAGTACTTAATTTTTTAATCATATTTCTTAATATATAAACTGTCTAAAAAAAATAAGTGCTCAAATTTTCAATCCACTTTGAACTTGTACGAATATCTTATTTTTCTGATTATTTTATCCTAAAGAATTATAATTATTTTTTGGCTCTAGAGCTTTCATATGAGAGCCTTAAGAGAGATAAATGTGAATACAGTCTTTAGGACTTTCATATGAGAACCTTATAGTAAAAAATTAATTATAACCACTTAGAACAAAATTATTAAAAAAATAAAATTTTTGCATAGATTCAAACAAATTCAAAATTGGAGCACTTAATTTTTTCGAGTGTTGTGACTCAAATAGGGCCATTGAAACAAAAATATTAAAATAATGGTTTAGAGGGCGAATAGTGACTCTTTTTTTATAGCTATTTTAGCTCACCAAAGTGAGAAATGTTTTGCTGTAGCAGCATAGGTAAACAAGAAGGTAAAATTCCTTTGTCTTCTGTTCTTATCTTCTTTCGCCTAAGAACTGTTCACAATCTACTCATTATTTTATTGTTTTCCCTCTCTCTCTCTCCTTCACAATAAATAAACAATATAGATACAAGGAAAAAAGTGAAAAAATGTATATTTTAATTGATGTTATGTAAAATAGATAGTATTGGTGTAGTTATGAAAGAAAAAATTGATAGCTAAAATAAAATTGTGAACTGTTCACAAGATAGTATACCTATCACTGGTAAACTTGCTTTTACAAGAGTCACCGTAGCAAAGCTACTCATTTTGCAAAGTGGAGAGGAAGAAAGAGAGGCTGGTGCAAGGCACTTTTTGTCCATTTCCTTGTTTTTGCTCGTTACTTTAGTTTAGAGAGGTGTGTGTTTTAAAGAGCCACATGCGGATGCTCTAAGCCACATAGTAGGCGTGAGGTCGGCCACCTATTCTGTGGATGCTGTTTAACTTTGTGCCTATTATTGGTTGGTCTCGTTTATTTTTGAGATAATCTATTCTCGTTGTATTGTATACTTTTTCGTAATATGTATTTAATTTTCAAGTCGGCTTCGGGAGCGAGTGTGGCAGCGGGGAATTAACATTTTGGAGGACTCATGAGGCTGAGATAAGTGTTTTTCTTAATACTAATTTTAGAAGACAAATGTATTCTTTGATTTCAACAATATGTGAACAAATGGCAGAAATTTCGTTACTACTCCCCGTTCGAATTGTTGATCATATATGAAAAGACGTGCAATTTATGGATCAAAAATCAGGTACTTCGTGCACAACTTTTTTAAATTTTTTGATACCAAATTAGTGCGATTTTCAAATAAAAAAAATCAAGTACTTTCGTTCATAATTTTTCAAGTTTCTTGACACTGAATTAAAGAACTAATTGAGATCTCTAATTTGGTATCAAATTTTTTTAAAAAAATTGCACTTCCTTTCGTATAGAACCAACAATTCGAAACAGAGGAAATATTATTTATAGGTGTTTGAATATCCGAATCCTTACACTAATGCTCTCAACAAAATTTAAAATGAACCGTTTCGATCATCATCTCAAACAAGACCTTCCAGTCTCTAAGATCAAGTTGGCCGAATTAGGTTCGAGTCGATATGCATAACGCGTCAACTTCTCCTCGTCATTTCTCCATTGTTTATTACTATACGTAATTTGGAAAGAGAAAAATAATTTGATTCTTAGGTGCTCCACCAGATTATTTTAAACTATGAGTCTTTTGTTGTCATAAGTTTGTTTTTTTAAACTAAATGTCCTGATCAGTTTGCACGCATCTCGATTAATCTTGAGACTCAATCCCACCATCAATGTGCGCGGATTCCGAGGGAGTCCAATTAAAATCGGACCAAAATTTCGTATAGACGAGGCCCGAAATAGTTATAGTACCTGAGAGATTTCAAACTTGAAACCTCAGGAGAGAACAAACCTATAATTCTCCCTTGGGTTTGGTGTCATGATGTTTGCAGGCTTATCTGTCTTGTGATATATGGCACAACAAACTTAAGCAAAACTTATCCAATAGGGTCACTCTCATAATCTCTGTCGTTATTATTATTATTATTATGATGACTGTTTATGATAATACTATAGTCAAAAGAAAAAGACTTAGGTGTCGTTCCGCTTTCTTTATAAACCTTCATTTTTTAAAAAGAATGTAATTTTAAGCTCAAATATAATGAAAATGAAAAATAATTTTTTAATTTTTTTTGCACCGTTTAAAAGATTTCAATAAAATCTATCAAACAAGATCCATATCCATGCAAAAATTATTTACGTAAACACATGATTTTTGAGCTTGAAATTGCCTTCCTTTTTAAAAAGTTTTTTTTTTATTTTTAGAAACTGAAACACCAAGCATTCGGCATCTATAGCACAATGGAAGGATAAAAAAATAAAATAAAATCTATAGCACAATGGAATAAATTGACTAGGTTCTGAGTTTAGGGTTCTCAATTTTATTTTACCAAAGCCCATCCATGCATACGCTGAGGAGAAAATAAAATAGAGATTTGAGTAGTAGTTCGTCCACCGAATATATATATTGATGTCCCCTGGAATAATTTTCTTTTCTGCTCAAGGGGTAACTGATCAGTCCTAGCCCTGAAGCAACCAAAAATAATTTTTGTAGATAATTAAAACTGAACCTTGTTTTAACAGAGATGGATGAATATATATATATATCCTTCTGGATAATTCAACACCTTTTGGTGGGTACAAAATTCATTAATCAATATTTTTCATGCGCTTGCTGTTGCGTTCATCTATATATTACATTGTTGGCTTTTCTTTATGTCTTTTTCATAACCGGATGTTGAAGCCAGCTTGCGCACCGATCAATTAATTTTTGAGGTCTTGACGTTAACGATCAGATAAAGCTTCCGTGGCCTCAAGGTTTGGAATGTTTGACCTCCATGTGATTCGAGCATGCGATTTCACAGAGGAAAATCATATATTTGCTTTCTCGTGTCTATTTGACCAAACCGGAGTTACATTGCTTTTTCGACAACGGGTCATACTATATTCTCTATTTAATCCAGTCAATTCAGTCATTCATTTATAGAATTGTAGTGATCAAAAAGTCCAAAACCTAACTTCTCTTTCGACCACATGGGCGCACAAATAAAAAAGAAGAACCAAAGGTGGAGACAGACATCTCTCCAACTACTGGGGTGTATAAAAAACATGGCTCATGTGATTGTGATGTTGGGCGTGAGAAACTTTTTCACAAGTGGATTGAAGCCTTTTCCTCATTAGCTTTTTGCAATTGTGTTCTTATTCAAAAAAAAAAATCGCGTTAATTTTGCGCTAATTTTTTGTGAATTGTCGATTTGTTTCGACGATAGGAATCAGAAAATCCTAAATTTTTACTTTTAACTAAATAAATAATTTACAAAAATTTAACGCAAAACTAACAAATGCGAATTTTTTTTGAGCAAGAACAAAACGCCCGGAAAACCCAAAAAATTATGGAGGAGAAGACCTGAGTGCTGTCCAATTTCCAGTCGTTTATACTCATGCCTTTGTTTTCTTTAAAGAGTAAATAAAGGTGCCTGCTTAGCCAAATTGACTCGCACCCATCACGCGTGCAAACTTGTCGTTTAATGAATGGCCACAAGCTCAAACTCCATTAATTTGCCCATCGTAGAATGATTGAAATCTGACGAGGGAACCAAATTAATCGAGTTTGAGCTTAATTATGATCGTTTATTAAACGGTCATTCGAGTTTGGTTGTTGCATAAACAATCGAAGTTCTTTAAGCTTTCAAATCATACTCAAACTTGTTCCTACTCGATTCATTTAGATAATGATGATTTTTCAATCCTAACTACTTGAGATTCGTTTTGTGATCAGCTAAATCTTTAAATTAGTTGAAACGGCAGTTCACGAAATAATTTGCAAAGTACAACTCTCGTTTTTTCCATAGAATGTTTCAAAGCTTCTCCAAATGATCTTAATCACTTGTCTTCAAATCTTTTTTTATCGGCAAAAAAAAAAAAAAAGATTTATCACAAGGACAAACAAATGAAATCATTACAACACGTCCTTGGCCGTCATTTTCCTTTTTAATCATTCATTGATTTGTTATTGCTAGTATAATATAGCACAAAATTTTAAAAAAAATAAAAAATTAGAGCTCCCGTGGTTTGTGATATCTGGTATGCAATATTTATTTATTTATCGGTTGCTAAATTAGTTTTTATAAGGATGACAAGAAATTCATTATAAACATATATAGTACTACTACTAATTAAAGAAAGTACAATGACACGTACACATCCATGGCATGCTCGGCTATTAAAACTAGATCACAAGCATTACTTACGTATATTGCATGAAGGAAAAAACATAGAATACCTACCCACATAGAAAATTTTAATTCGCAGGAATCAACTACGTACTTATTAGTATTCTAGTTCTTGGGCAATCCCATCACAGTGTTTGATTAGCTAAGGAATCTTATCCATATGCTAAGATAAGAAACTTTTCTTATGCTATTATCTATTAAGCACCATATTTTCATAACCAACTGCAACTAGCTCAGTTAATCAGGACTCTTGTATCTTACAAGGAAGTCAGGAATTCGAATCTCTCCACTTGCGTAAGGGTGCTCTTTCCTCAGAGACGGCTTTTCCTTTCTTTGTTTGTTTCTATCCTACAATGGGCTTATTTCTTGTATTCGATGAGTTGTTAGGCTTGATTGTCTCGTGAACTCATGCAACTGATAATATCTCTCTTCTATCGATTGACAAAAAAAAGAAAAGAAAAAAACACCATACCCTTTTACAGAAAAATTACTACGACAAGGCAAGGGAAATGGTCAGATTCCAGCTTATTCTGAGACTGTGAGACATGTCATAAGAAAACCACACTTCTCTACCTACCGTGAAAGGAAACGGCGAATCACATTTCCTTTCCCTTAGAAGACAGAACAGACAAGTATCCAACAAACCAAATGTGATTTAATCGATCCATTGGGGATTCAACATTAGTTTTTTCCCTGAAAGCACTGATACCAATAGTTGGGCTCTATTTTTTGTCTTTTTCCGACGTTCAGGGGTGTCCAGATGCACACTTCGACTAATCCCCTCGTCAAAGACGGCAATCGAACCTTGATCAATTATATGGGGAGCAAACCCACTAACCAACTGGACTAACCCTAGTGGCTGCTAGTTGGGTTCTAAACTCGGCAAATGCAACACATAAACCAATTAAGAATAACGACACACGGAATTATGTGGCATTTCACTTCATCGAGCTAAGCTAAAGCTCAGAAAGCAACTCAAATGTATATTTTTTTAACCCAGTGTGAAATATTATATGCAGCTGTTTCTGTTTGCATGCATCACCCATGGCCTACCTGATTAACATCACCACAGAAATTATTAAAAGAGATACCAACGCCAATATGGTTCCAAAGAATCCAATTCATTCGTGATTCGTTTTTTATGTGTTTAGTGCTCTGCTAGAATCGTGGAAAAATATACTCCTAACCCACTTGGGCAAATGGACAGGAAACGTCAGTATCTTACGTTGTCGAAACAGCAAAGTTGAAATCGTTTTCCACCACCACTTCAAGATAATAAATCTGAATCTGCACCGTTAAGGATGGAGGAAAAAATCATGGGTCTTGGAAATCTGAATCTGCACCGTTAAGGATGGAGGAAAAAATCTTGGGT
Source organism: Rhododendron ovatum (assembly GCA_019656835.1). Taxonomy (NCBI): domain Eukaryota; kingdom Viridiplantae; phylum Streptophyta; class Magnoliopsida; order Ericales; family Ericaceae; genus Rhododendron; species Rhododendron ovatum. The sequence continues at coordinate 38,976,546 of CM033795.1, forward strand.
GTTGGAAATCTGAATCTGCACCATTAAGGCCAGACGTTGACGACTTCTGAAAGGTACAGGATGATAACGCAACTTCTCTTCACTCCACCGTCCAGTTAAGGGGCATCTAAGATCGTGTGCGGTTTTTACAGCTGCTCTTGGGTCACCTGTGCTTAGTGTTTTTCCTTCGGTGATGATTTTGATGTAGGTTCCCTGTTTTAGGATGGATTCGCTGTATTTAGCCTATTTTGGCTATTAATGAAATGGGCTTTCGATAAAAAAAAAAAAAAGAAGTTGATCTGAAGGAAGTTTCTGATGTTCCCAAAAAAAAAAGAAAAAAAAGAGATGATAATCTGAAGCATCAATTAAATTAGTACTAGTTTACCAAAAAAATAAAAAATAAATTAGTACCAATCTCATCGAACAATATTCAACCATCTACTACACCATTAGTTGTTTTCAAAAAACTGGAGTCAGTACGATTTAAGACAAAGACAATCGGTCTTGATCAAAGGTGCATTACATGAACCTTGGACCCTTGATAATAACCTGTATTCATCAAAAACGTCCAGCAAATAGACGGTTTGTTACTAAAAATGACATTTAGTTTCTATTTTAAAATTGTTTAGCTATAATTATTGGACCAATTTAATATATCGCAAAATAGTCTACAGTCTACACACACGAGTCTAAAAGATGGACGACTCGAATTAACAAGGTGAACGCCACGATGGTCCCACAAAATTTGACCAATCCACATTGAGGTTAAGAGTCCTGTACGAAAATAAGTTTCGATGATATACCTCCCACTGAAATATCCCCTTCATTCAATTCCTAAAATACGACTCGTGAAAGACTAGTTTTTGTTTCGATATTCCATCTTTCGTATCGATTTTTCTCTCTCTAATAACTGGCCTCAAACTTTCTTCCCATTCTAGGACAGAATTGGCCTTACTATTTTAGGACCTCCAAAATAGATATGTAAGAAACCTCTGAGCCCACCATCGAGCGGCCTTTGTGGATTCTTGAATCTTTTGGACCACCATAAGCCACAACCACATGCTACATAAAACTATTATAAAAACCATTTTCCAACTCACGATCACCCCATTTTTCAAACTTCTAATCAAGATAAAGCTTTACTAAAAGCTTGGTTCATATTTAATTTCGATTCTCCTCCACTACCCAATACCTAAGTTCAGATTCATCCAAATAGCAAATGCATATGATAGTTGTGTCTTCATGTTGGTACCACATAATTTTTTTGAAATCTTATCTATGGACAAATGGTCAAATTTTGGCAAGGTTCCCCACTATAGGTCGAAATGGCAACGTTCTCCTTCTCACGGAGAGATCAGTTCCTTCAACGTCGGGAAAAAGAGTGAATAAATAACAAAGCATCTGGTATTCTTTAACGGAAAGGGGAAAAAAAAAAGGCATCTGGTATTATATTGCTTGAGTTCCTGCTTAAATACTCACCCTATTTATGACTTCTGGTCAAGCTTCTAGTTTGTTCCATGTCTGGAAAACCCCGATAGTGCTGATTCTATACATGGATCCGAACGTGCACCTGCTGAGACAAGATCATGACCATTAGATCCTGAAAGGAACTGGTGCACAACGCGAATTTTGATATGTACAATCATGCTCTCCTCTTCATCATTTACAAAGCCACACTACTTATCATGGGTATATCTCATGCTTTATTTTACTTTTGTAGCGAGTGTTTGTCCAGAGGGAGGACCAAAGATGCATAAAAATGACTGCCGCTCTAAGCGCTAACTGTCCAAACCAAGAAATCCATGGATAAGAAAAACTTCACAACAAGAACAGAACACAAGCAATTCACCATACTACCTTTGTTGTTCTTGTCATTGCAACTTCCAGATTAGATCAACCAAATTCAGTAATAAAGCTGCAACACCCCAAATAAGCACCCAGTTCGGAATCATAGAGGTCAAAATCACAGAAAGCCCTCGCCCCAAACAAGAAAACATTACTTAGTAGTGTTCCTCCCACATTTCAACCTCTAAGAGTCTAATATGTTGTGAGAAGTTCTCTACCATGAACAACTTGACATTCTTGAGCAATTTCTACAAGGCAAATTTGATTCCGATGTTTATAATACCGGAGGCTGCTTACGTCACCCTGCGAACATACAATAAGTAATATAAGAAAGTAATTCGGACATTCATAAGACAGAAGACTTCCTACTTTACCTTGCAAACATACCGAGTATGCACTGCAGAGATTCCCCATTCCCGAGCTTAATAGAAAACTCCAACCGGTAAAACCAAATCACAAGCTACGTCTGGTGCGCAAGAAATCGAACGTAGTTGTGACTACAAAAATTATTAGGGGAAAAAGGAACTAAAGGTTGCAACATAAGAGGACCATGTTTACCTGATTAGTGACTAGATAACAATATGTAAATTACAGAGACATCAGGAAGATCACATCAGTTTACTCTTTTGTAACTTATTAATTGAAGCTATTGGTATCAAAATTGGTTCAGAAACGGACAAACAAAAGAACGGAATTGCTTAACCTTTTCTAAGATTACCACTTGTCGCAGAACAAATACCACAACCTGAAGTCAAGCAGACAGATATGAAGTCTTATTCCCGCAATCTACAATTATTACAAAAGAATACAGAACTGGCATGGAGTAGAAATAACAAAACAACCAGGTCCAAGTTTTCAGTACCATCGGGCAGCCTTGTAATCTAGTAGCCTCAAATTTCTTTCTCAGCATCCTACATGCTTTTGGCATTGTTCCAGTTAGAAAATCTTCAATCTTGACAGACTCAACAAAATCCAGGCCCAATTTAATACTCCATCCGTTCCTAAATGAGAGTCCACTTTCACTTTTTCTTGTTATTTTTATTTTGTTTATATCTTTCAATTTCTAATATTTTTTATGATTTTAAAAATTTTCTCGAATAAAACTAATTGAAATCTATCAAACAAGATCCATATTGAATATTTTTAGCATTATAGATTGAAAGATATAAATAATTTTTTGAAGTGTCCAAAATAGTAACATGTACTCTCATTTAGGAACGGAGGGAGTACTTCTAGTTGATTATTTGAAGAACTTTCCTCTGGTATTTCCAGATCTCCTGCAGGTTCGATCTACTTAACCAGAACATAAAGCCTGAAAACATTACCCTGAACACGTAAGCTGATGCTTTCTAACTAAGCAGTCTAGAATTTCAGATATGGAAGTCCTCAACAACCAGTTGACAAGGGGAAACGTTTCAAGTTTTAGACATGCCTGAGACACCCATCCTGGAACAAGATGAAGTAACAACCAATGAAAAACAATGCCATAAGGAACCAATTAAGAGCACCAAAACAGCACCAACCCCAACCAGCAAATTTCCTTTCCATCACCAACTGGTCAAAAAATAATTCCAGTTTCTATACGAAAAACCATAACAGGTTGAGATACACTATACCGACACCAGACAGACACCAGAGATGTTAGCACGGTAGTTCAAAGACATCTGATAATACATTTCCACAATCATAGCTTCCTCAAATTCAATACGCCCTCTATGTCAATCAGCTTTGTTAGTTAACATCGTTTCAGATGTTAACAATATTGAATACAAATGAGTTCTCATTGTGCTCATCTGTGGGGGCATTGTTTGGGGCGGTAACTATGTTGCACAAATTACTTCAGACACAATACATAGACTGCCCCTTAGTTCTCGATGCCCCAAACACAGTCAAAGATACTTCGCACCATGGATTGTAGTCATCTGTGTTGAAAACAACACTTTGTCAATGATCAAACTTACCTTTTCCAGTCTTTTCTGTTCACATTTCATGTGCCCTACCACCAACACAATGACATCTGCAGACACAGAATAATCGCTGCACAATAGATCCATCAAGTTAACTGAATCAAGCCAGTATAAAAATGTGCAACTCAACAATAAAACATACTGATCAAAAAAAAAAAAAAACATGAGAAAGTTCCATAACATGAACACCACCTGTAGTTCTTCGTCTATGCTTGTTTGTGATATACATTTTAGATCAAAGCCAGAGAGAACTGCTGTTCCTATAAACTAGAGGCAGAATGTTCAGATTGCTGAACTCTTTCCAATAAAAATACATAAAGTTAAAAACACTTGGGGCGACAAGATTAATGATTTTGATTATTATTAACAAGCTAGCATGTTGAAACATACATCACTTTGGAGTTTAGAATTTCTAGCAACAAGCTCATTTCCTTAGAATTTTAAAATCCAAAAAACAGTTTATATTTTGAAAACGATCCCCATGTCCCAGACTCCGAGCCGTTTTTTCACCTACTAAACCCAAAAATGCCCCTCTATTTTATTTATCAGAAAAGGGGGATATGCAATAAATGCATTCACTCAAATAGCAGTCTGAAATTGCCAAAGATGTCCATCTATGTTACTCTAACAAAATGCATTTACACTCTTCTAAAAGGGTCGATTTTCCAAAAATGAATAAAAATAGTGGGATGTAAGGAGTGGATATTTCCTACTTAACAATATCCAAACTTAACAACAATGTGGCTCCATAATTGCAAATTATATCCCTCTTAAACTTAACTATTAAGTAACATATTAATTGAACTTCATAATATAAAAGTATAAATTTCCATCTAAAGCAACTTGATATATAGGCCATTGAATTTTAAATGCCTTTAATGCCATTGATTTTGGAAGTTCCAAAATGCCAACAAACTAGGACAAGCTTAAAACAGCTTGCTCTCCAGTGGCGAATAAAGAAACACAACAAACTACTTCAAATAACCTATAAACCTAACAATGACGGTTAAAGGTATAATTCAGCTTGTTTCAGAAACTTGCTTGCATATGATCATAGTTCATCTAAATGTATAGAATACTAAATCCCCATTTTGAATCCGAACCACCAAAAGATCACTCTTTGAAATAGTTCACTCCTTGTTTCCTACAAGGACTTTTTGGATCTCACTAAATGCAAGGTTTTAATTCCATCGAAAACATAACTAAAGGTAGTCTAATGAAAAGGTCGAATATTTCTTGAATATCAAAAAATGGAAAGAAGGAAATGAAGTACCAAGAAACATTTCAAGATTATGGTTCCTGCCTTCCTGGAGCTTCCAGGATTGGCTAAATAGTACTGTACGAACAAGAAATAACGCTCGAAGGTTTGCAAATTTTCCACCACCTAAAAGGTCAAAACTATTGCATTTAGTACTTGGTCCAATCCAATTAAGAAGTTATATCCTTCGATTTATAAAGCCGATAGTTAACCTCCACGTCTCCATGAAAACCATTTAGGAATGAAAGACACACCTACATATGGATCATGTTAGCAAGAGCAGTTTTGGTACCCCTTCATTGATATCCTTTACTTGATAAAATCTTCAATGAGGGAACCCTTACTGACAAACGTGGGGAAGCTTATACCAGACCATGCTACGTGGTTATTTGAATTCATTTAACAAGGGTTATATATACCTCTTTATTCCAAGGAGCGCGTGAAGATCATTTCTGCTCTTGAACTTCAAGTGATTGATTGGCTCAAGGGCGGAAGTGCCTTGAAGCGTGCAGTAGTGCTATAGCCATAGATAATAATAAAAAAATAGCATGTTTTTGCAGCTTTTGTTCGCAACTACATAAAAGTTTTTGTTATCACTAGTTATGTGAAGGGTTGTTTGATGACACAATTTAACACTTAAAACTGAATGGACTAAGTGGTTAGTAATTAAGTAGGTTTGATAATCACATTTTACATTGCTTAAAATTTTAAGTGCCTCTTAACATGTAGGCTACAAAATTCACAAAAACTAAGTAGCTTATTGTGGGTACATGGTACCAAATACTAAGATTTGAACTTTGAAGTAAGGCAACTTCAGGAATGAAGGTTTTATCCTGGCCGAAGGACATCCCTGAGGCATGACGCAAAGGTAACCCGCCCTTGAGGGCAAAGATTCACACTCGGGCTGAAGGCAGGGACCGCAGGGCCTAAGTCGCTTGAGACCAAAGGAGGATTATGTAATGGAGGCTTGAGCTCAAGGGATCGTCTGAAGGAATGAGCTCCCTTCATAAAAGGGTGTTTGAGAGAGAGAGAGAGAGAGAGAGAGATAGATTTGTTGATCAAAGGTCAAGCATCTTCGAGATCCGTATCCTACCCACCCATTGAAGCCTCAAGCTCAATAATCAGCCTTCACCTACCATCCGACACTCCTACGATCCCCAAGCTCGCATGATTTAAAGCTCCACATATCAATGACCTCTGGTCAATGAACCTTCAAGTCTAGGGCCTAGACCTCACATGGCAATACCCTCCCTTTTGCCAAACTAGTAACCACTACCAACCCTTCACATACCCCCTTGCCAGCTAACCCCAGCCTCAAATAACCTTTGACTTATGACACTTGGTTGTCATAGGTCTAACCCTTTAGAGCATAGATGTTGACCCTCAGTTGAGCAACCATAAGGAAGCGGTCACGTTTCCCCTTAGTCGGACCTCCTTCGGGGAAATCCCTCACCCCTATGCGTGGACACTTGGGCTATCATAGCGGCCAAACATATCTTACCCACCCCAATACCCTCTTTTACTCCCATACGGATCTCTTGGTCTCGTCACTGCCACTCTCTCTCTCTCTCTCTCTCTCTCTCTCTCTCTCTAGGACTTGTCTTTGACTCTCTCCTCATCCGCCTTCGGCACCCCAAGTCTTCAGCGTCCCAGAGGTTACCCCAGATCCACACTTACTACCTACTTAATACTAGTTGAATTTACAAATTGAGTTTGTAAGTTTTAAGACAATTTGGTTAAGTTTTCATAATAAGAAAACAAAGATCTTTCTCTATAGTGTGAGTTTGTTCTTGCATTGTTCTTATTTTTCAATACATGTCCCTGTATCAGTTAAAATGAATTTCAATGCTAAAAGATGGTTCGAGGAGATGGAGCTATAGGCAAAAGAGGTAGGCAGGATACCATTGACGGCGTGCATGCACAGGAGGACACAGCACGGATGGAGAGGTCGCGATGGATAGAGGCAGGTCAAATGGCAATGAAGGCATGCGTTGATAAAAAAATGTTAGTGTGGGTGGCTGCTCTAGTTCCTAGAACTTGGCCTAACCACCGTTTTATTCTAACCGACATCTTGAGGAGGACAAGGTTATGAAGGAGGAAGAAGATGATGTCAAGGAAGAAAATGGAGGCCTGTTAGCTGAGAACCAATGGTGCGAGCAGATTCTAAGGGACGAGAGCCTTGTTTCAAAAATGACACATCGACAATCAAAGGTTGCGTGCACCTAGAAGGAGCACTGGATTCAGTTCCGTTGTGGAAGATGTCAAGGTTGAGCGGTCATTCACTAAGAAGTAAGAACATAATTCAAGATCCAATTGTGGATTGGTGTCAATTGTCTAATTATGATGAAGGACTTATTAAAGAGACTGTAGTTGATTCATCTTTGGAGCAAGGGCCAAGCAGTGGTGTCTCTCCTTTTTCAGATGAGATGGAAAAGGAAATTATCCACCATTTCAACATGCGCAAGAATTGGCTGGTTTAAAATTCGACGTTTTTTACCATACGGGAAAGAAAATTGTTCATCTAGGTTTTGAAGGCTTTTCACAATTTAGATTCCAAAACATTAGATTGAAGCACAAAATTGATGCAGATAGGCGAATAGAAATTCAACAGCTTCAAGTCATGGAAACTCGAGGACTAGTTTTCTCAAACGAGAAAGAATGATGCAGATTGGGTTTTTAGAAAATAGTATTTAAATTTAGCAATATTATATTTGATTTTATAAACTGATCTTATTATTTTGTCAGGAATGATGGAATATTAGAACTGGGTAGTCTAGAGGATTTAGTTTCTTGATTTGAGTGGATTTGATTTTCCTTTTCCATGTTTGCTTGGTCAACAAGAATTAGTAGACGATATAGATCCCTTTTTCTTTATTTCCTACGTCATAGTACATAGGGTTTCTTCTACTACAACATGAGTTGTAAGCTTAAGACAATTCAGTTGAATATTGACTAACAAGAAAACAGAGCTTTCTCTACACTGTGAGTCAGTTCTTGGCGTCTTGCATTCTCATTTTCAATACGCTTCCATTCATCACAGTAAAAGCAGGTGCGTTGGGTGAACTAGGAAGTCGGACATTTTTAACAAGGCGTTCCAGGATAAGTTGTATTGAAAAAGGAGAAACCGAAGGAGTGTCACGGAAATACAGTTGTAAATGTTGGAGACTGCAAAAGGACAAATATAGAGGTTTTTATGGCAAATAGGAATTTAACTAACATAATGAAGGTTATGGGGGATTCTCCCAGCTGATTATTCTTTAGGGTGCAAACATGGTTGGTGAACTTTGTTTTGATGTGATATATGGTCATTAAAGTTGCCATACATGGGAAATCAGTATACTAGCAAATATCACGTTGAGTGGTTCTTTGGCATGCAATTATGGCAATTTATTTCGTCTGAAAAATAAAAGGATAGCTCATCGAATCTAGGTTTAAACTAAATAATAATGATTACTAACCACTTGTTACCGAGGAATAACCTAAATCCACATCAGGAAAAGACTTTCAAATACTAAACAAATGACATTCTGTATTAACAATCGATGAGAGAGAGAGAGAGAGAGAGAGAGAGAGAGAGAGAGAGAATACTAGCTGATCAGAAAGAAAAAAGAAGAAGAAGAAGAAAACTATGAGAACTGTTAAAGCATCCAACTAAAAATCAATTAGCAATGAGTGGAGAAGATGCACAAATCATGTATTAGTTTTTGAGGTTATAATTAACCAATGTGGGACAAGCTCTAACACCCCATCGCACGTGCGACCCCTGACCCACACATGGAGAGGTAAACAAAGGATTAAGGATCCATAACATTGGGATCACAACGAACAATGAAACAAGGTGCACTTAATGCACAAACAATGGGGCAATCAATTAAGAAAGTCTTGTCCAAAAGCTTCTAAAAGCCTAGTTTTGATACCATACTATGTTAAAGCATTCAACTCAAAACCAATAATGAATGGAGAGGCCGCTCAGGCCCATATAGTAGTTTTAGAGATTATAATTAACTAATATGGGACAAGCTCTAACAAGCCCCAAAAGCATTAAAGATATTCTCGTCAAATATAATGCATGCATGCAAAAACGTAGTACTTCCCCTTCTGCTCTCACGAAGATGCAAGTATAAATGCTCCCCCATATTAGCACAGATTCTCTTACATTGTGCAAATATGACGATCGTAAGCACACAGAGACTTGACTATTGTCAAGTTGGTAACTTCATCTTCATCCATAACTCATGGATGTCCATTCACTGAGTTTCTATCTACTTAGAAACATAAAAAGCATCACGAAAGTACTACACAAAAACAATAATAGCGAATGAAAAGTTTCCAAATTAAATTGAAGATTGTCACTAGTTGCTACATTCACGATGGAGTAAAGCTTTTAAAAAGAAAAACTGAGTATTTTCTTGAACACCTAAGAGGCTTTCCTCTTGAAATCCCTTCTGGTAACATTCTATGGTTTGTTTCAATGGTATACTGTGTATAACAGGAATAAAATCTAAGAACCCCAACTGAAACAAAACTAGGAAAACCTCGTTTCAGCCACGAACTTCACGAATCACCGAAGCCAGCATATCATCCCCAACAACTGATCGCAGCTGATTCATGAAAGCATGTTTTGCCACTTTCCCATCCTGGGACAAAATGGACAATTACAATCAACATCAAGAACTATGGTTATTCTATAAAACAATGGACAAACTTAAACAAAAGCAAACAACCTCTTCCCCAAGAAAACTTGCGTAATTTATGCTATGTTTGGATTGGTGTTAGAATTTTTTTTTAAAAATAGTAGGGGTAATAAGTGGAGAGAGATAGAGAGAAATATTGGAAGTAGGGGGAATTTTTTGAAAAATTCTTTTTGAATTGTAAAGAGAACAAGGCATTACCTTGTATGCAGTGCACAAAGATCGAAATTCCTGAACTCTTGAGGAAGGAAGAGAGGTCCCAATCTTCAATTGTAGCTTTGCAAACAACGGAGTGGATGAATCCTTAGCAGACTTAACAAAAGATGGCCCTCCAATTTGCCCTAAAAACAAATAAATAGAAAAACCCTAGTTTCTAAAGAAGGAGATACAGAAATGTGCACAAAAAATAGATGCCACCAAGGGAAAGAGTTATATTTACCTGGCAGAAAATCAGAAGATCTATAGCTCACGACACACTCGGGAAGTATGTGGGTGTTCATATTGGCGCGCCACACGACGTACCACTTAGGATTCATAAGATCATCCACACCAGAATCGAAATCCACACTGGAAGGATACATCTGTCTGGACCCCGCTTCCACTTTCTCACATTTCCCCAATATAACCCGACACAAGATAACATGCTTTTCACCATTATCATCTACCTCGGATAGCATAGCACTTAAAAGAACAATTCAACCATCATTCTCCAAAACCAACAATAAAATCATTAACCAAAACAACTCATTGATAAACACAGAATATACTTCTTCTTTTCAAACCTATCTTGGTTAACAAGCACTAAAAACACAATTCAACCATCACTCTCTAATACCAACAATCGAAAATCATCAACCAAAATAACTCATTGATAAACAGAGAATGTATTTGTTCTTTTTAAATCTACCTTGGATAAACATAGCACTAAAACCACAGTTCAACAATCAATTTATAATCATCAACCAAGACAACTCGTCGATAAACACAGAGTGTATATAATGTATGCAGTGTATACCTCAAGTGAGGTGCGCGTATAGGAGACAAGTAGATACCGACTCCATGAGCCTCGGGGCCCGGGACCTTACTCGGAACGGAGAACCCGTGGCTCAAAACGCTCGCCACGCCTCTGGCTGAAGTCCCGTACCAAGCGAACGTCATTTTGGAATCTCCCCTGGCAACCTTAGTAATCTCCAGCTGCTTCTGGAAAACCTCGTACCGTGCTCTGTCCAAACAACCACTCCGCATCCACTGGTGAATCGAAGTGATCCTAGCTCCCGATGACTCAGTAAACCCCAGCCCCGACAGAAACAGGCTCTTCACTATCGCATGAGCCTTCTCCCCTTCCCTCAACAGCTTCGTCTTGGGCCACGCAGGCGTTTGAAATTCCACGTCATCATTACTAGTCCGTGATTTTTGCGCTCCACAACGACTTTCCTCAGGCTCGATAACCTCGCTTCCTCTCCTCCTCTTCTTCGAATCCACGCTGACCTTCGCAATTTCAACTGTTTCTTTGGCGGAATTTGGAAATTTTCCACTGCTGCCAACGAAGGTCTTGGGGAAGAAGCATTTGCCGTGAGCGTCAATCCAGGCGAGTGACCTCTGATCGCCGGTATCCAAGTCAACCTGCAGCATACGGTAGAGATCAAACAGGTGAATGGCCTTACCGAATCGGACCTCTACCACCGCCTTTCCTTCCTGAAACCCTAACCGGACCGAATCCGCCACGTCGGCGGCGAAATCGGACCACGACCCGTTGTCGTCGTAGTACATCAGCCGGGCCGGGGGCCCACTCCGCTTGAAATTGGAGTAGTTCTGCACCAGCATCTCAGCGTTACAGCAATCGGAATCAACGGAATCGTCGGGGATTGATGACACGGATACCGACGGCGACAAGAGCTTGGGACGAACGGCGATGGCCTTCTCAACGGAGTTTCTCCGATTAAACGTCGCCGTTGCACGGGAATCCATGGCTGGAAATTATTTGTGAGAAGCTCCGAACACAAGTGATTTTTTCGATCACGAGAGGGAACGAAGAACTTCTGAGAACCAGAGTTTTGCCGCATGTGCGTATATATAGAGGGGGTCCGTGGGGAGACTTGGCCGTTGAATTTACTATTTTGCCCCGGTGGTGAGTATGCAACGTTTGTTTTGGACTTAATTCAGGTAATCTTTCAAAATGCCCGCGCTCTTGCTCTCAACTTCGGTATTGTCCTCGCGCTCTTTAATCTTTGATCTCTCGAATTTTAGTAGATTAGAACGCCTCGCAGACTTCTTATACGGTCTCGCCCCCTTACGCATGCAAGTATGTGTGTATTTTGGACTTATTCGAGTAATCTTTCAAAATATTTCGCGCTCTTACTCTCAATTTTTGTACTGCATTCGCGCTCTTAATTCTCGCGCGCGCCAGCACGTGACTTACTGTAGGTTTTGGATTTGAATTGAATAGGGGTGATTTGGGTAATTGCTATAGGTAACTTGTGGGGCAAACTGTTGGGGGCAATTTATAGGTGCTGACGGGGTACGGGTGAGTTGACTTGTGCGCTAAGTTTGTTTTGTCTTTTCTTTTGTGGGCGTTTTTTAAATGGGAGCGGTCGTGGGCTGGAATTAGGCTGCGTTGTTATGAATTAATAAATTTTGTCGCGCCGAATTTTGGTAGGGTATTGATTTGTCTCGATGAAACAAATTAAAAAGTAAATTTTTTTTATTTTTATCTAAATATTTTGACAAATAATCACTTTTTAGAAATGAAAAAAGTCACTTTTTGTCCTAAGTAAAAAAAATTACTTTTTTAATTCTTCTCGTCCAGACAAATTAATAACTTACAAAAGTTCGACGCATAACTAACAAATGTTAATAAAATTTAAATAAAAACAAAATTTTCAAATTTAAATTAAATTTGTTAAGCCCATAAGAACGCAACGTTAGCCGTTTTCCGTGGTTGCTTCGGCCCAAAGAAAATAGGAAAAAATAAATGTTTGATATCCAACGTCAAAAGTCCACCTTTTGACGTTTTCAATTTTTCCCCATAAAAGTTTAGACAGGAATTATACATTTCTTAACACAGTCTTTAATTGACTTTTGTTCTCAAAAGAATGATGTAGGACCACACCTAAATTACGGTTACGTTTCCGCTAATTTGTTTGTTTGTATAGTCAAGTTATTTCCGTTAAATGAGATTTTGTATATTGGTTAATGTATGTGAGGAGAATCTTTATGTAAAAATCCGTGAAAATATGAGTTTCAGTTTATTTAGTTAAGTGGAAACACCCCGTTAGAGCCGTTACATACTCTGTGCGTGCGAGTGCGAGTGGGAAAATAGTACTCCTAGCCTCTAAATTGTTCCTGAAATGAGAGCGGGAGCGGAAGCATAACGTGAGATTTGGGAGCGAGTGCGACGGGTAGCATCGGAGAATTATGTAACTTAGATCCTGTACACTTTATTTGACGATATTGAAAAATTTATGAATAATAAATACGTGATACACGGATAGAGACGTGAGATAAGGAGTGAGATGCAAGATCTTAGTATTTCATAAAATTGATAGGCATCTGGTGTTAAAATATTAAATGTCATATTTAATTTTTTTACTGGAATTTCCTTAAATGTAGATCCTTGTAGATTCGTTACAGATAATACTATAAATTATGTTAAGAATGGGTTATCGCTATCCAAAATTTAAACTTTAAAGCATCAAACTTGATACTTAAGGAAAAATAATTAGTTGAATAATTAATGGAGTTAGTATTTCGAAATGGTACATGTTCAATGTCCCTATCACTGGTAATCAAACCAATTGCTAACGTTGTTGTGTCGACCTGTGGTTTCCTAACTTGACCGTCTGATGTGAATGGTCCAGGCTAAGGGATGGGGAAGTGTTAACATACACAATCGTCGTGTAAATCACAATATACAATTAATCTCTATTTATTCATTATTGTAATAAATAGTGAGGATTCACTCAAAATTTTCCCCGGAAAAGTTAAATTTTTTCTTGGAAGAGTTTTTTTTTTTAAATCTAGACCGTTCAAACATATCTGAACGGCTAGAATTAAGCGCACAACTAACAACAACGGTTGTGCGGGCAGCATTTTTGCAAGTAACCATTCCCCATGATAGGAAATGCTACACTTCTATTTGCATGCATAGCCTCTTGTCATTGTATACGGAGTAATTGTTTTTTGAAGAATAAGATAATTCCATATATATACATCAAAACAAAGTACAAGAAAGGACACCACCGGTCTAAAAAAAACAACAAAAACAAAACAAAGTCAAAAAGCTGCTCAGTGCCGATGAGGACCTAATACTCCGCTCAAAGAGGTGGGTGAAGGATCGCCAATTCCCGCCACAATATCACCACTGGATCTGCATCTTGACGCCACCACCGTCGCCGTTTAGAGAGCTCAAGAACACCGTCTCCCGGACCGATTCAAGAGCCAATACCCAGACCTGGAACTCTAGATCTGTGTCTCCAAAATCCAAATATAATGAGGAGAGTGAGATCTACTCTCCCAAAGGAGAGAATCTCAACCATTTCATAGCCATGAAGGAAGGAGAGGAGGAGGAGGGAAGAAGATGAGGGAGCCGCCTGGGGGGGGGAATCGGGGGGCTACTGTCCTCATGGGGCAACAGCGTGCTGTTGTGCCCGATTTTTGGGCCCACTCGGTCTCGCTCCGATAATCGAAAACGTTCACTTTGTAGAGCTCGTCGAGTAGAATTACTATGCAAAAAAATAGCTTCATTGGATATCATTAAGTGCCTGATCGGAACCTTTTTATCTTGAAAAGAATGGATCCGAAACACGGGATCAAATCCACTGTAACCCATGGACCGAGAGTTATATGGGCTTCAATCAGACACTTAATGATATCCAATTAAGCTGATTTTTTGCATAATTGTTCTACTCAACGAGCTCTATAAAGTGAACGTTTCCATTCATCGGAGCGAGACCGGAGTGGGCCCAAAAATCGGTTGTTGTCCCCTTGGCAAAGGGACAGCAGCCCCCCACTTTCGCCGGGGAGAGGGGGGACGGCAGGAGGAGGGGGAAAAAAGAGCTTGGAGAAGCTCTCCAGAAGCCTCCACCTCTCTCATTCTATAATTGTTGAGTGGAAAATAAAGATTTGTGTGTGGCCCGTGATCTCTTCTGGCTCGAGTCCTTCTTCCGCTGGTTCAGTGGTCTCCTAGCCTTCTCCACGCAGCCTGCACAGTGAGCGCACGACTAAGACCTGGCCGGGGGTCGCCCGGCAAGGCCCTCCGGCGAGAGGATAAGTATGTGTAGGAAGAGAGGAAAGAGACTAGGGTTTTGAGTGGGTAATCGCGTGTAAGAGTGCGTACCGTTTCAGAGGCGTTATCCTTCTATATTTATAGAGTCTCTTTGACTTGCTCTCCCAGCACAGGCACGTGCCTTGCACTGGTCAGGCGACGTCGTCGTGATGTCACCGGACGAATCTGGTAACCGTTTTGGTGTGAGCTGGCACATTCCACGTGCGCTCATGATTATCCTTTGGTGTAACCGCCTCAGCACGCGGGGCGACACGTGAGTGTGCAGGTGGCCGAGCCCGTAAGATCGCGCGGGTAGCCGAGCCTGAAGGGTAGCCGAGCCTAAAGGGTAGCCGATCCTGAAGGGACTTTGGGCCAAGCAAAAATCGTCTACGGGGCCACCTCCCAAAGGTGGCCGAGCTTGACATGGTTCTTTCCGTTGCTGGACGCAAAGTGAAGGCAAAGCCGACGACCGGCATGTCTCGGCGTAGCCGAGCCCCGGCGAAGCCAGAGTTGAGTTCGGTCCGCTACAATTTGCATTGCTAAAAGCAGGCCTAGGCCTAGCACACACCCAGGATTGCCCTGGCGATTCGGGCGAATGCCCAAATTTTGGGAGCACTCCTTAAAGTTCGGGGTTTGATTTTCCACCGGGTGAGTACTCTGAAGTAAGTGGGAGGTCATGACTGGTGTGACCGCGCTCAACTTTTGAGTGAAAATCCTGGAAGGGGGAGGTGGTCTTCAATTCGATTCTATATTCAACGCCTCCATTTCGGAGCCCTTGTAGCCGATGAGAGAAGCTTGTCAGTGCTATTTAAATCCGGAGATTTGGGCTTCTCAGTCGGGTCCATTTAATGACCTAACTGTAAGGTTGTTCCTTAGTTGCCAAGAAAAAAAAAAGGCCTGGCTTTGCAGGAATTAATCTAGTTAATTCCACACCCCTATTTTGCACATAGGGGTGCGTAGGTATGGGATTCCGACAATTGTGCGAGTGTATGTGCGCACGTAAAATTGGTTGTGGAACTAGAATTAATATTGTTTCTTGAGATATTGTCCCGATTTGATTTCGCACTTAAGAAAGACATGCTTTCATAGTGAAAAATCTAAGGGCATCTGCTCCCCTCATCCTTCCTCGAATATTCATGCACAATACAAAGCAAGTTATACTTACTTTTGCTTTCCTTATTTTTCCTTTGGAATAAGAAGACAAAGCATAAAGGAACTGGAAAATGCCACCAGCTAAGCATTCTAGACAACTCTAAGCAACTGTAACCATTGGAGGTGAAAAACAAAGGCAAAGAGTTCCCACTGGGGACTGAGAGATGCAAAGGCAGTGCGGCCGTCCTACCGATAATGATAAATAAATGCAACCAAACTTCTAGGCTACTTAAATTTTTAGAAAGGAAGCTTTAAGAAGCAACGACGACTCAAACGTACTGATGATGATTCCCTGTCATGCTCCTACTTTGATTGTTTTGATATGATGGACCATCGCCCTTGAAAGACACAAGACACAGAAATCCAGTCGATTTCCCCTCAGCTACCCGAAGGCATGCGATGTAGCTGCCTCAGGTTTTTAAGCAGTGAGAGGGGGCAAACCTTGATCTACGCATGCTTTCGCCATAAAAACCAAGACCATCATGGGCTCGTTCCCGCAAAGAGAAAACCAAAGTCTTTTGAAGAGCCACCACAGCATGTACAACCCATGTTGCCAGTAGCAAACGAATCATCAAAATTGATCTCAATAAAGTCTTGCTGATACCCCAACAATCAAGCCAAAATCATATTTTCCCAAAGGCATATAGGGAGAACAGATGGACTGAAACTCATCCAAACTATGCCCACCTATATAGGGCAATACAGATAACCGATATGGGATCTGGGAGCTAGTACATCCCCAATAGGCATAGCAGTATAGCACCTGCCGTAAATATCCACAGGATAAACTTGAGTCGTTCATTTTGAGGGCCCGTTGCTTGGGCGACTACAGCAACAAGAGAGGGATTGGGGTTATTATCCAAGGCATCAATGATAGATATATAGGCTTTTAGCCTGTGGGAAAAACTCCTGAAGTTTCAGAAAGACCACCAAGCAGAACACAACATTATGAGTATGACATACACAGTTTGCCAAAAGACAGGAGAAAGTATTAAGAACATTGTTAGTCATTTATGATGGTTTATAAAGGCATGATTCAGCTTGTTGCAGAAACTTGGTTGCATATGCTCATAGTTCATCTTGAGATAGAGTTTTACGAAAGGATAGAATCGAAACATTTCGTAATAAACGAATACTAAATACCCGTTTTGCAACTCAATCTCTTTCAATTGAATAAAAGCTATGGGCCGGACTAGAATATTAGATTCAAGCCACTATCTAATACGCCACTGGCTGTAACTGTCGAAGCTTCATACTCAAGCTATGTCAAGAAAATTTTCAAATCCAGATTGATCTTCACAACATTGCTCCAAAACTCACAAAAGGATACTCACCGGTGACAGCTGCACACTCATTTGCAGTAAGAATCCCTTCCCCTTCCCTCAAAATCTTCTTGAGTACCTTGGAATCATCAGTGACATTAATGACAGGCTAAAAAGAAACCAGCTCCAAATCACCATTTAATGCAGAACATGGTGGGAACAAAGGAAACTCAATTGTTGATTTGCTACCCAGCTCTCCAAAAGCATCTGCAACAATTTTATGCGGTTAACAACCCTGGTGGACCACATAGATGCCCTAGCAATAGAACCGCTAACAGAAAGTGGGAGGTGAGTTTTTCCCATAAATTTCTCACTATCAAGAAAAGCCAAAGAAGAGCTATAGAAACATCTCTAGAATGGTCAAACTACACCTAAAAGTAATTAGTCCAGGTTACACATGGCCAACGGCCCGAAAACATTTTGGTAACTCCACATTCTATTGTGATTAATACTTCCATCTCAATGATAGAGAGAACATCGGATACCATTTATCCCCCAAAATCATTTGGCCATAGAATCAAGTCCAATTTTCCACATCTGAATAGGGAAGTCATTGTAGTCTTCAGTATTCTCGATACAAATACTGGCCATCTTGTCAAATTTCTCTTTTCTTGTTGATAATTGGTGCTTACACCCCTTTTTCCCCAATAGAAACAAATACTTGAAGAATAAATTACAACCTACATGCTCCCTCTTGAAGATGCTAATTGCTATATTCAACCTCAATCATTGCATTCATTGCTGATTGTACGCCTATTGCAGTCATACATTACAAACTTCCCCCACTTAAAGCACTCTCTACACATCCATCATTCAAGTTCGAATTCATAAAAAATCTTCTGATGGCTGATCTAGACAAGATTAAGAAAACTAGTGAATTAACGACATCTCAGCAAGTATATTGCCTGTTTACTAATCCTATGAAAATTTTGCATGCCCTGCTCATAGTTACTTCATTTCACATCAAGTTAAATTCTTTTGATTGACTCTGAGTTTAAAAGAGCACAAGTTGGACAGGTATTTCTAGCAATTATTATTTCTTGATGTCACCAATGGATAAGTTTGAAAACTCCACTAACAAATATGACAGCGATGGGGGGACATACAGCACCGGCGAACTAGAAGATAGATTGCATTCACTTGTCAAGGAAAAAAAGCACCAGTAAAGTACGTAAGACATACAGACATGCATGCATAAATACACATAAATGGGTGTCCATGTGTGTGTGTCTGACTGTCCATGTATGTGTGCGAAAAACTTTGACAAGTACTAGGCCCCATATGTGAAATATAACGTCAAACATAATGAAAGTAGAATGAACAGAAAACTAAGAAATATGAATTGTTTCATGTTATGGGACCTGCCCGGTGAAAGCTGATCAGTTCTCTCTGATGTTAATACTTGAATGGCAAGTACTTGGTCTATATCTGCAATCTAAGATGAGAAACCACCACTAGATTCAGAATATCAGAACAGCATCTTTCATCCGACATCGAAAAAACTAGAAAAAAAAATTGATGCATACCCATCCAAGATGCTGCAGTATTAAATCTTGATCAGAGGACTTCTCAAGGATCTTCAACACCTCGATTGCTGCAATATCCTTACCAAATATAACATTAGTGGTGGACTTCTGTGAGTCTGTTCCCCAGTATTGTCTTTCCAGTGGCCAGATGAATAATTTCTTGCAAATATACGCCATATAGCAAGAGCCTTAGAGCTCATCCCTTTACTCGCATAGAGGAAAACAAGCATCTGACCGGCCCCCCACAGTGAAATATATTGAAATACTAACATTCCACTTTATACAAACAACTGCACATAGTGCATTGTATTGAGTCCTACAGACAAACTTGAACTTTACCCTAACACTAACAAAAATAAATATTTTTTGTAACCCGTAACCGAGTAAGTGGCCAAAACAGTTGGATAATCACCATTTTCACACTGCAACTAGCGACACCCAGAAGAGCTGTCTGTAGTTAAAAGACTATTATTCAATCGGGCAGTAATAAATTGGTTACCATCATTCCCTTTTCCCTAAAGAAAGAGCTAGATGATCTGAAAACTTGTGCAATTCATTTCCTTAAGGACATCGACTCAGGTGTAAGAAATTCTAATTTTTTTTCCCAGATACAATCGGGATTGTATATTCCATTTCTCCTACAACTTGAAAAGTCTACAAATAGTCTTCCCTTTTTCTCTCTCCCTTTATTTACAATATCACCCATGGAAAAGGAGATCATAGTTCAAGCTTCAGTCACAGAAAGTAGAGCTGCTGATACAAGAATCTTCCAGATCATCCTAAATAAGCATATTTCAAGTGTCAGATCACCAGTCAATTTAGTGACCCCCAAAACTTCAAAATGCGGATCAATGACAAATGCCTTAGTAGGTTCTCCATAAGTAGGGTTAGGAAAATATGCAGAGTATAGTAGCAAAACAGTGATAATAAAACCAGAAGCAAAAGGAAGATGAAATATACCACTACACAGCTGTTCTCATACGATGCAAGCCTCTCCATATCTTCTACCGGATTTAAAGCTCTATAGAGGTACATAAGAAGAGTGTCAACTACTTCCATCACATCGGGGACACGGGAGGGACACATATGGGGACAAGCAGGTGCTAAATATACTTCAAATATTTTGGGTTAAAAGTGTAAGATGATATATATTTGATAATTGCTTATATGTGTTGAAGCTCATGCTTATGCATCTAACTATATTTCCACTAGTATAAAATAAATATTATTCATTCATTTATTTATTTTTGTTGTGCCCCCTTCCGCGTCTGTGTCCCCATTTTTTAAGAAATCCCGTGTCCCGTATCCGTATCCATATCCATGCTACATAGGTCAAGAATACCCTTCCAAATGATAGAGTTTGAACTTTGAAGGCTTTTTGTGAACATCCAAGAAGGTTTGGTAATGACAATATTTTTTAAGCAGCAAGGTAGTCCAGAGCTTCAACAGCTGCCAGCAGCACAGCCTTGGCAGGAGCACTTTTTGTGTTAGTCGTATTCCTGAATGCCAGACCGCATAGCGCATCATCATACTTTTTTTCTCTGACCCCTTATTTGATATTAAAGTATTGTTTGGAAAAGTGTAAAGGAAGAAGAAGAAAACACCAGTACAGAAAATGGAGCTGAAAAAGTTTTTATTCCCCCTCCTTTATCGGGTAGGAAAAGTAAGAAGAAAACAATAAGTGTTGAGTAAATACTAAATTATGACAGCAGCCTTGCAATCACTGCCATATCCTGTGGCTGTTGCTCTCATGAAATAGATAAGTGAAGCTGCGACATGGTAGCAGTTAAGCTATAGTATCCAGTCTTAGATGGAAATGAGAATCGAACTCCATCAAAGTGAATTCAATAGCCATTTAGCTTGTCTGTTATGAAGTTTAAAAAGAACCTCTCAAATTCAAAATTCATCACTCTATGCTGACAAGACATAAAAATTTGTTCCAAGTAGAACTACAAGTGCAGGGGTTGCATAATTGACATGTGATTTCGAAGTAGTCGCGAATAATGATCAGCTCTTCTAATTTCTCCCCAAAAATTGCACATTGAAGAATCAGAATTAAAATATAGTATAAGAATCTGTATTGAAAACTGAAACAATCAATCATGAACGTAGTCATACACTGAGAAATCTTCATATAGCAACGAACCATCGACATAGTGAAGCATGTAATAGCAGTTCTTGCAGAAATAGCATGGATTCTCTGCAGCCCACTTGTCGTCCACTGTTACCTTCTCCGCTATACAAATCTTACAAACAGAACATTTCTGAAGCCGCTCCTTCATTTGAAACATGACAATTGGATAAACCCTCCGGTTCTGCACATCTTTCGGATGAATAAGCCTCATATCCCTCACCACAATTATATGCTTACAATCCCCTTGGTGACAGTACACATACCCAGCACCAACTCGAAAACTCAAATCACAAAATCGCGTCTTCTGCATTTCAACTGCTCTGAAACAAGGCAAGTTTGGACTTCTCCCGTTCCCTAGTAGGGCCTTCTGCTTCTTCTGCAACTGACCAGATAAAATGCACTCCCATTTCGCAACCACTTCGTCTTTGGAATTTCTAAGCCAATCGAGAATAGGCTCGCTGTAGTCTGTAGCATTGGCGTCTCGCATGTCATTGCAAAATATATCCTCTATAAGGAAATACCCAGAAGGGTCGTGTTGTCCGGCCTTTTGCATAACCTGATCAGTTAAGCAGTGTATCTTGTCTCTCAACTCACTCAAGAATTGACATCCCAAAACAAGGAATTCTTGTGTCTTCATCCTAATTTGATTCTTGTTATTGTAAACCTCGACGCATAGAACAACTTCAGGGTAAATCACCGGTACATGATCACCATGATAATTCGAAGTGTTCACTTTGGTTACACCATCAATGGACCTAAGAGATGTCATCCTTTCAATATCATCCGAGGATTTGTTTTCGCATTCATTGGTTTTCTGGAGACTACCATTGAATGAATGTAACCTCGCTGATGCTTTTTCTTCCTCCTGTTTTTGCTTAATTTTCAGAAAGGGCTCCACTTTTGCATCAAAACTACCATCATCTTCAAAAATATGATTGCTCCCTTTCATTCTTTTCCTTTTCTTCAATTTCAATTTTTCAGCGCAAGTTTCTTGATCACCAACATTATTACTCTCCCCATTGATTCCCTTCTTTTCTTTAGCAACTTCAGCATTTTCTGCACTATTTTCTTGATCTCCAACGTCACAATTCTTCCCTCTCTTCCTTTTCGTCGTGATTCTCACCTTCTCTTCATAATCTTCTTGATCTTCACCATTACGACTGTTCCCATTTATTCTCTTCCTTTTCTCCACAACTTCCAAATTTTCATCACAATTCTCTCGGTCTTCACCATTACAACTGTTCCCATTGATTCTCCCCATTTTCTCCACAACTTCCAAATTTCCAGCACAACTTTCTTGATTTTCACCACTACAACTCTCCCCATTGATTCTCTTCCTTACCTTCACAGCTCCCACACCCTCACCGCAATTTTCTTGAACCTCATTGTCTCGACTCTTCCCGTTAATTCTCTCAATTATTTCATTTTCTTGATTTTCACCGCTACAACTCTCCCCATTGATTCTCTTCCTTTCCTCCACAACTCCCGAACCCTCACCACAATATTCTCGAACTTCCTTATCCCGACTCTTCCCGTTGATTCTCTCGCTTCTCCTCGCGATTACTTCATTATTATTTCGGACAGAAGAGGCATTCAAGGAACCATCATCCTTGAACACTTCCTCAATTGCCTTAACTGCCAACTCTTCCTCCGTAACAATCTTAAGTTCATCAACAGAGATTTCGTCGTCGAACGCTTCGATGGAGTCTGAAATTAAACACGTTTGGAGATTGTGAAGTTCCTGGATAACATAAGACTCGAAGGTAGAAACCCTAGTTAGAGGACTGACCATGTCTGGAACGAATATTGGGCCGCCGCGAGGAATTGAATCGTCGGTGTCGCCGCCGCCGTCATACCGAGCGCCAAATTCCGTCATGTGTGGGATAGGTGTAGTCGAAATCTAACAGCTTAATGGGTTTTGCTGTTTAGCAGGACATGAAAATTCAGATTGAAACTTTGTTCACTGTCCTCGCTGCAGAGTTTGTGCGTGAGAGAGAGAGAGAGAGAGACTAGGGTTTACGAGAATACAATCGAAACACACATTTGGGGAACCGGACAAGCCGTTTGGACAAGGGGCAAGAAAGGAAAAGAAAATAAAAGGAAAATAGGGGAAAATGGGATGAAAAGTTTACTATTCATCTAGCTTAAATTTTTTATTTTTATTCTCTTTCTCTTCCAACCAAATAATGGAAGGGAATTTTTTTTTATTTTCCTTGAGTTCCAAATAGAGCGAGAGAAAATGAAACTAGTTATTGGCACTTTATTTTTTGCCTTTTTCTATTTGAAGCTACAATAATACCCTTCTATGTGTGAAAAAATGGATGGATACTAACAAAATAAAAGATAATTTGGTCATTTCACATCGTATAAAGACAAAAGTGAAATTCCATTTTTAAATGTGGAGTACTAAAATTACTTTTCGAGAGAAAATTGAGATGTAATGGAGGGTGGAAGTAAGTTTTTGTTTTGCAAATATTGTTAAAAAAACATTTTAAATAACTTGTGAGATTTTAAAGTGGATCTCACACAACACGATGTACATTTGGTGTACAACAAATGATGCACCCATAGTTTTATTGTACCATTAATATAAAAAATTTAAATTCATTTCTTCTAAAAAAATATTTCAAATTATTTAATTCATCAAATATTAGTAGTAACATAATTTATTCAGTTGAACTATTTAAATATGCTTTAAGTTGATTTTTTGCGAAACAAATTTTTATTCAGGTGGAAGTGAGAGTTTGGACTTCGGAGGGTAGGAAGGAGTTTAGGTCCTTTAGAGCATGTACACTAATCTCTATTATAAAACAGAAGGGTGTGGGGACAAGTTGTTGAAACGGCTTAGATTCATTTGATCCAAAGGCTGTAGTGAATCCTCCCACTTTCCGGTTAAGTGCCCGTGATTTTCACCTTAATCACACAATTGCCATTCCCTTCCAACCGGGATGCGTAGTGCCGTAGGCACGAGCTAACACTAGTAGTTATGTATTTTAGCTACCAAATAGTTCACTTTTTTCATTTTACATATTCAAATTTCTCTCAACCTCACACTAACACTCTCTATTACCATCTCTATACTAATAAAATACTACTATAAAACAAAAGTACTCTTCATCTTGTACTTGGATTCCATTGGAGAGAGTGTGAGAGAGAGAGAAACAATAATTGTATAAAGGTTAGCCCACGCATAGTCCTTCGGTAGTTTACCGAACATCCCCCAAAGCTACTTTACCTTGGCCCTTTTGCTACTCTCGTGCAAAGCTCTTTTGTGGTTTTCCTTCTCCATTTTACCTAATATCTATATTGTAAAATAGAGCGGTCTTTTGTCTACTCATACAAATATGAGCACCCTTTCAGCCGTCGGATCATACTTCCTATTAATTTTGTAGCCATCAGATCGAATGAATATAAAATGTTGACTCATACAAACAGAGCACCCTCTATAACCGTTCGATCATACTTCCTATTAACTTTATACCCATCGGATCGAATGAATATTTTCAAATATAAAATTAGTGACTAATTATGGTAATCTATAATTAATGATATTCCGAAAAGGCATGATTGTATAATCCTAATGCTAATTATATAATCAGCAAATTTTCAGAAAATGCATGATTGTTTAATCAGCCAAAATTGTATAATCATAATCCTAATGCTATATTCCAGAAATTAAATCAATCATGTCTTTCTTTTATTAACTAATCATAATCCTAATCTCAACTCTTTCTTTTATTGACTAACTAGTGCATGCCCGTGCCTGAAGGCACGGGTCGACCGATCAACACACGCAAATAAGCACTAAACTCACGTACAATATACCATCCACTACCCAACGAATTCAATTATGCAAAAAATAATAATCCATACATATTCGAGTGACCTTAGTTATGTGTGAACAAACTGCTCGTGCCCAAAGGCATATATCAACATAATTTTATCACCACAAAGAATAAACCAATTACTCGTGCCGCCAACACTACCTACAAATTTAGAGTGTAGTGTATTTACTATTTAAGATAGGAATGTATTACAATCAGATTGGATTTCTACATGAATTCATATTGTGCATTCAGTCACTTTCTCTTCCATTTTGATTGAAGCCAACCACCAAAGCAATACAACATACAACACATGACCATAAGAGGAAATGAGCGACCAAAACAAAAACATAAAAGACAGGAAGATCTTGCATTCCTCGATCAGATTACTATGAACAGACAAAAGACCGCTCTATTTTATAATATTTTCGATAATATTAGATTACAATTCAAATGAGCTTCTTTTTGGTGGAAGACCGCTCTGTTTTATAATTTAGATTTTTATTTCAAATTTTGGCTGATTATAGCATAATGATTAGTCACTAATTTCCAGAATATTATTAGTCAATAAAAGAAAGAGTGAGATTAGGATTAGGATTAGTCAATAAAAGAAAGACATAATTGATTTAATTTCCGGAATATAGCATTAAGATTATGATTATACAATTTTGGTTGATTAAATAATCACGTCTTTCCTGAAAATTGGCTGATTATACAATTAGCATTAGAATTATACAATCATGCCTTTCCTGAATATCTTTTTTTATAGATTACCATAATTAGTCACTAATTTTATATTATGAAATATTCATTCGATCCGACGGCTACAAAATTAATAGGAAGTATGATCGAACGGTTATAAATGGTGCTCTGTTTGTATGAATGTCCGACGGCTACAAAGTTAATAGAAAGTATGATCGAACGGTTGTAAATGGTGCTCTGTTTGTATGAATGGACATTTTATATTCATTTGATTTGATAGCTACAAATTTAATAGGAAGTATGATCTGACGGCTGGAAGGGTACTCATGTTTGTATGAATAGACAAAAGATCGCTCTATTTTATAATATAGATAATATTCCTGAAATTAGTGACTAATCCTAATGCTATAATCAGCCAAAATTTGAAATAAAAATCTATATTATAAAATAGAGCGGTCTTTTGTCTACTCATACAAATATGAGCACCCTTTCAGCCGTCGGATCATACTTCCTATTAATTTTGTAGCCATCAGATCGAATGAATATAAAATGTTGACTCATACAAACAGAGCACCCTCTACAACCGTTCGATCATACTTCCTATTAACTTTGTATCCATCGGATCGAATGAATATTTCCAAATATAAAATTAGTGACTAATTATGGTAATCTATAACTAATGATATTCCAAAAATGCATGATTGTATAATCCTAATGCTAATTATATAATCAGCAAATTTTCAGAAAATGTATGATTGTTTAATCAGCTAAAATTGTATAATCATAATCCTAATGCTATATTTCGAAAATTAAATCAATCATGTCTTTCTTTTATTAACTAATCATAATCTTAATCTCAACTCTTTCTTTTATTGACTAATAATATTCCTGAAAACAGTGACTAATCCTAATGATATAATCAGTCAAAATTTGAAATAAAAATATATATTATATAAAATAGAGCGGTCTTTTGTCTACTCATACAAATATGAACACCATTCCAGCCGTCGGATCATACTTCCTATTAATTTTGTAGCCATCAGATTGAATGAATATAAAATGTCGACTCATACAAACAGAGCACTCTCTACAACCGTTCGATCATACTTCCTATTAACTTTGTACCCATCGGATCGAATGAATATTTTCAAATATAAAATTAGTGACTAATTATGGTAATCTATAACTAATGATATTCCAAAAAGGCATGATTGTATAATCCTAATGTTAATTATATAATCAGCAAATTTTCAGGAAAGACATGATTGTTTAATCAGCCAAAATTGTATAATCATAATCCTAACGCTATATTCCGGAAATTAAATCAATCATGTCTTTCTTTTATTAACTAATCATAATCCTAATCTCAACTCTTTCTTTTATTGACGAATAATATTCCTGAAATTTGTGACTAATCCTAATACTATAATCAGCTAAAATTTGAAATAAAAATCTATATTATAAAATAGAGCGGTCTTTTGTCTACTCATACAAATATGAGCACCCTTCCGGCCTCGGATCATACTTCCTATTAACTTTTTAGTCATCAGATTGAATGAATATAAAATGTCAACTCATACAAACAGAGCACCCTCTACAACCGTTCGATCATATTTTCTATTAACTTTGTACCCATCGGATCGAATGAATTTTTTTAATATAAAATTAGTGACTAATTATGATAATCTATAACTAATGATATTCCGGAAAGGCATGATTGTAAAATCCTCATGCTAATTGTATAATCAGCAAATTTTCAGGAAAGGCATGATTGTTTAATCAGCAAAAATTGTATAATCATAATTTTATTGCTATATTCCGGAAATTAAATCAATCATGTCTTTCTTTTATTGACTAATCATAATCCTAATCTCGACTCTTTTTTTTATTGACTAATAATATTCAGAAAATTAGTGACTAATCCTAATGCTATAATCAGCCAAAATTTGAAATAAAAATCTATATTATAAAACAGAGCGGTCTTCCACCAAAATTGTGCAAAAATACACTTGCAGGAGAGTGGCGTTAACAAAAAATTGAGTTGCAAAATCATTTCCCTTTAAATTTTATGACTACCTAAATACGAGTAAGTTTTAATTTAAATTTTATTGACCAAAGAAATGCCATAATTAATTCCATGATTTGGGCATCTAGATTATAGAAAGAGTACGTAATAAGGAAATTTTGATATGATCGTCTATAATACAATTCATGACCGTGTGAGAACCACATAAATTCACTCCATAAATCTTAATCATTAATTTTTTCCTACATACACGAATTTTTGGTAATGATGGTTTTACATTCCACATTTTAATCCCCATGACTTGCAAGATTTCCAAACTGAAAAGGAAAGCATTCCGTGATTTTTGGTGATTACGATTTGGTGATTTCCCCAAGCATTCCGTGATTAGGATTCCATGATTTTTGGTAAACGATTTTTTGGTAATTAGGAAGAGCTTATTAATTACTGTGATTACTTTATTACCGAAAAGGAATCATTTGTTTCCGTGATTACCTTTTCACCTTGAAAAAATATTGGAAGAGCTTATAAAGAAAACTCTTTACTAACAAAACTCTCTACTAACAAATCTCAAAAAATTAAAAGATCTCCTTTATGCATTAAGTTGTTTACACTTTCTATGGTTTTTCCTTTGTTTATAGAGTTACTAATAATTTTCTTTTTATTTTCTTTTTGCAGATTCATAGGAGTGATGGCATGTAATACGAAATTTTCAAGTGAATTTTTCTGCAAATACTCCGATTTGTAGGAGAGACGGTGTTGTAAGAATTACCAATATTTCAATTCTTATATTTTTTTTGAAGTTTAATTTGTAAGTATTAATTTTGTTCCCTTTTTATCGACGTATATCTTCCTCTCCATATTACTTATCCTCCTCCTATCCCTTTTGTTTCAAACATTTCTCCATATCATTTCAATTGATGAATGGTTCGTGGCTATAGATTAATGTTGTGAAAGGGTCAGAGGTAAACCTTAGAAACTGAAACTATACGTAGTCCACTAAGTTCAGGGTATGGATTATTTCAATTCCTAACATTTTATTTTTTCCTTAATGTAGGTCATTGAACTTATGGGTTTACCGATAAATCATGGTACAGGATATTCCATTAGAATGTAACTTATGGGTTTACCGTGTTTCAAGGTCATCATCTTCCATTTCTCCATGTTTTCTGTAACACTTTTTTTTTCCTTACTGTAGAGGAGGTTTCATCAAGTGAGAATGTAAGCAAGCTCTAATTCCATTGGGCCAAGAAAAAAAAAGAAGTAAGCTTTGGTAGCGAAATTGCTTTAATTTTCTGTTTGATATGCATTTTTTGCCCATAATTGGTAGGATCTTATCTCAATAATAGAACATTCTTTTCACTTTAGAAAAAGTTTTGGGATATATGTGAAGTAGGCAACCCATTTGTATCATGAAAAAAAACTTAAAAAGTACTCATTGATTATTTGGGTTATCAAATATATTGTAGTACATGCTTTTGATGCTGATGAAGATTGCTCTTTTCTCATTTTTTTGACAGGTAGGGTATTCCTAAGAGAGTTTGATTCAAAGTAATAAGCAAAAAGCCCTATGTGTCAGTTTTGTTTGCTTGGGTTTATTAGTAGCAAAAATCCTATTTGTTTGGTTTGATGTGTACAATTTGATGGACCCGGCAAATTAGAGATTACCGATAAGTGATAGTTTGAGTTTGTTTCCAACATAGTTTCAATGTCATTGCCATTTGTGTTCTAACTCAAAGTTTGTAGCATTTTTTTTTTTGTTTTTATCATCTACTATTAATTGTTGTAAGAGTTGGCAACTACATAGATATTTAAACAAATTTTTGCCTGGTCAGAATTGTTTTATCATAGTTTTATAATTTTGAATGGTGGCTCATGAAGCTTCTTTAGATTTTTATCAATTGCTCAAGAACCTCTCAAAACACCAAAAGATCTACTTGGTCGTTGCCAAGTATAAATAGTTTTTTTTTTTTTTAAACTTATTGTCAACGAGGACTAAGGAGGAATGAGGTTGAATTTGTTGGATTGGACAAGTGCGTATGATGGTTTCCCTATATTGAACAGGTCGGCCTATTTTGATAAGGCACATGCAATTAATTAGCCAAAATGAATTAGTACATTTACGTTTGTTTTTGGTACATGCATACACAAGGCTTTCAAAGACTGGGGTTGAAGTGAAACTATAAAAAAAAAAATGGTCTGGGTGTCCTCCTGGAAGCTTTCATTGGGAATGAAGATGAAAATGATTTTTATATACCAGTAAGTCTGATCGTTTTATTCTTATTACTCCTCTTTGTTTCATTACTTGTTGGGCGAATGCTAAAAGTGTGGTGGTACCATGCTCCCTTGATTGAATGTTATGGTTGGGTTATTTGGATTAATGAAAATACATACATTTGGTATACATTTGTATTTATACATTTTTTATCTCCACATGGATTTTTTTGTCTTCTATTTATATGATCAATGTGTGCTTCTTCACATGGATCTTTTTGTTTCTGAAGGTGGTGGCCATCACCCTCAAACTAATATTATTGATAGGGTGATAAACAATTGAACTTTGTTATGATGTGAGATTCTATTTTATCTGAAATTTGAATGCTTCCACATTGAGTTAAATGGAGATCTATAAACTCACCTTCCATTTCTATTTGTCATACTAGCTCAATTAATTTTATTATAGCTCCACGCTTGCACATGATGTTTGATTACTGAAGGTTGTTTTCATCACGTGAAATTCATAGTTATTATGCGGTAGCTCCGAAAAGACTTCTAGCAAATGTGAAATTGGGAAGTTTAGGATAGTTGCAAACTCGCTGTTACACTGTGTCATGCCTTTAGGCACGGGTTCATTCAGGCTTGGGGGGAAATGGGGTGAAAAACAATACTTTATTTCGGAAATAGATGTGGCGTTCTATAAATGCTTGGGTTATTATTTTTTGCGTAGTTGGATTCATTGGGTAAGAGTTGATATATTGCACACACGGTACAAGATTTTCGTGTTGATGTGGCGTCGTGCTTTAGATAGCGTTTATTTGTGTATGCACGGGTTGTTGTGTAGTTCGAATTTTGCTAATGGGGTCTTGGCCTTCAAAAGGTCAGAGGGACAAAATTGAATAATTTGTTAAATACCAAATTCGAGCCGTTCCTTCAGGCACGGGCATGCACTAGTCTATATTATAAAACAGAGCGATTTTTGTCTATACATATAAACATGAGCATCTCTACAGCCGTTGATCTCCTTCAAGCTAAGATTGTAGCCGTCCGATTTAGATTATAAAACAGAGCGGTTTTTGTCTATACATATAAATTTGAGCATCTCTACAACCGTTGATCTCCTTCAAGCTAAGATTGTAGCTGTCCGATTTAGAGAATGTTTCCTTAAGTTATACTTTGACCTCTGTTGTTGCAATAACATACACACTTTCCTTTCCAACTTATTATTATCTTTTGGTTTTTCCATTTTAAGTTAATATTATTTCAAGAGGGTTGATACTTAACCGATAAAATTGCCTCTTTTTTTTTTTTACCTCTCTCTATCTTGGCATGAGCTTTTTAAAGTGGGGTAGAGAGTGAATAGGTTAAATTGGATGGGTAAAGTAGACAACTAATTTAAGTTGAGATTGTATTACGTTTGGACGTGCCTTTAGGCACGGGCACCCGCTAGTTCTCCATATAACTAAGCTGATGTACTTGCTCTTAGGAGTCTAGGACTAGTAAACGAACACGAACGCCCCGCTCTATTGCTTTCATAAAGGATTGAGCTTGATCTTGAGTGTTGAGCTCATTTTTTTTTTCTCTAACTTTTTGTCTTTCTCGTTTTTGTATTTTTTGTTTGTCTTTTTTGAATTTTGTTAAATTCACGTTTTTTTTTTTTTGTGAATTAAGCACCCGTCTTGATGGAAGGAGTTTTAAAATGTAAAAAAAAAGAGAGACCAAAATTGAAAAATTCACCAAAGACCAAAAAATACCAAACAACTAGTACCTCTTTTTTCCTAAAGTATCGTCTTGTATGAATTTTTTTCAATTTTGCTCCATATTATTACTCATTTCTAATTCCTATGGTTGAGACCAATAACTAATCCAAAAAATTACGATCAAAAGCTAAACAAAATATCACAAAAGAAAAAAATCAAAAAAAATACTACATGACAAAAAAGTTAGAAAAAATGGGGTCAGTCTAAATGAGCAGAATTAGTTGAAACTCGACTCATTTGTATGGACTTGTGTAATAAACCGACTGTGCTCGAACACTTCAGGAATAAAACGAGTCAAGCTAGTACAGTATAACTCAGACTCGAGCTCGGTTGGACTCAACTCAACTCGTTTGTCGCCCTGAAAAAATGCTGATCCAGTTCCAGACTAAAATCCGATTCATCAGTGTCCGTGCGGTACTGAATAATTTCCCTGTGGACAGACCCCTAATCCAACTACGTGGATTAACCTTCTTTTTAGGATTTCGTAATTATCCTGCCAATATTTTAGAGTACCTTCTTATCCGGAGTAATTAGTTTGACAGTCCCACTCGATTCATCTTCCCATTGTATTCGGAATTTCACCTCAGAATTTCGCTGTGATTTGGTTTGCTACAATGGAAGCTTGTTCTTTCCCCCAAGACGCTCTTTTCCTTGGATTCGACAGTTCTACTCAGTAAGTCTCCGTCCTTGATCAACTCCATTCCGCTTCTGGTATAACGAATTACCATTAAACCCATCTCACAATTGTACTTGTTTGCCTTGTTTCTGTATCTGAATTTCCTAGAATCTTTAATTGATTCTTCAATCATGTACTCCCCTCCGTGTGGATGTTCTTTTCCTTAGATGGTTTTTTCTCTCTTTCTTTCATTCATTCTTCCTTAGATGGATTTATTTCTCGTATTGGTTGAGCTTAGAAGGGTTTATTTTTCGTATTGGTTGAGCTGTTGGCTTTGGTTACCTCCAACTATTATTACAATTGATGTTGTGTCTTATGTTTGTACTTTGTATTTTCATACATGATGTAGATGTCTAGATGACCACTTCTATCGATTGAAAATAATAATAATAATAATCATGTACTCTCTGAATAACCGATTTGTTTTTACAACTTAGTACCACAATAGATTTTAACCAATTTTTGTTACTTCTTTAATTGTTTAGGTCATTGAAGGCTACTGTGTTAGATGCCACTCTCAACATTGTCCATTCGGATATAGTCAATTTTGATTCAGAATTGCCCCATTACAAAACCAAAGATGGTGTCTACAGAGACCCATCAGTCACTGGCCGAATCGTTTCGCCCACTCTCATGTGGGTGGAAGCACTGGACCTCATACTTGAAAGACTCTCATCAAAACTTGATTTTGCGAAAATTGCTGCTGTTTCCGGAAGCGGGCAGCAGCACGGCAGTGTTTATTGGAAAACTGGAAGTTCTGTGAAGTTATCAGCATTGGACTCAAAGAAACAGCTGGTGGATCAACTTGTTGATG
This sequence comes from Rhododendron ovatum, assembly GCA_019656835.1. Taxonomy (NCBI): domain Eukaryota; kingdom Viridiplantae; phylum Streptophyta; class Magnoliopsida; order Ericales; family Ericaceae; genus Rhododendron; species Rhododendron ovatum. The sequence continues at coordinate 39,009,699 of CM033795.1, forward strand.
CCTTTTCGATAAAGGAATCACCCATATGGATGGACAGCAGCACCACAGACCAGTGCAAAGCGATTGAGAAAGCCGTTGGAGGTGCATTGGAGTTATCTAGAATTTCTGGGTCGAGGGCTCACGAGAGATATACTGGCCCACAAATTCGAAGGATATTTGAGACACAACCCGAAGTTTATCATGATACTGAGAGGATTTCCCTTGTTAGCTCCTTTGTAGCATCTCTACTTATAGGGGGATATGCTTGTATTGATGAGACTGATGGCGCTGGGATGAATTTGATGGATATTAAGCAAAGGGCTTGGTCTAAAATTGCTTTGGAGGTTTGTATTTTAATTTTGAGACAACACTTATAGCTCCATGTTCATGTGGTACTTACCGTATTTTCTTCATGTGGTGTTATTTATTATGTTTCTCTGCCTCATTAGATGGGTATGTTAGTTGGACCTGAGTGTGGTGTGTCGGATTCATCCAACTTTCCATATCAAGGGCATGGGGACGCCAGAATATTCATGCTTTATCTTTGTTTCTCAAGGATATAAATTTTGTCTATAAAGTGCCTTACGGATTTCATGCATAAAATATGGGTGTTGAGACTTGAGTGTCTTATGCGGGTTAGTCATACATTAAGAGTCTATGTAACATATAGTCCGTCAAATACTTGTATTTTGATACTGTACTATTGACTAATGATCAATCCTACGGGCTACAGCTCATTGTTTAGTTGATCTTGAGCTTTCATGTTCATTACAGGCCACTGCACCAGGTTTGGAGGAAAAGCTTGGAAAATTAGCTCCTGCACATGCTGTTGCTGGGTTTATTGCTTCCTATTTTGTGGATAGGTTAGTGAAAACTGCATGCAAGTAGTGCCTTAAACGTTGTTTTTACTTTTTGATCCTGATATTTACCCTCTCTTTTTTTTTAACTAGCAGAAGTCCTTTAACATATTCTCCTTTTGATTTGTGGTTTCATTACTGTCATGAGGGTTGTTTGATGTTTTTTTCACAGGCATGATTCAAAATGTACCAATTTTTTTTGCCTGCTACTGAAATTCAACGTAGTTAAACCCTATGATATCTAGGATAGTCCATGCATGTCCCTTGGAATTTTAATGTGCTTGAGTCCAAAGTGCATGAATTTGGGTGGGTTTAACTATGTCAAGTTCATATTGGGATCGCATGGTTTTTACCTTTTCAACTGCAGATTGGGCATGCTGTACGGTAATTTCAAATTAGAGTTGATAGATTTCACGCCTCCAATGGCAAACACAAAACTATGACAAGAACTTCCCGTCAGTGCGGTGGCCGCCTAGGCGCTTGGAGGTGCCCTGCCGCCACGCCAATACCCCTTGGTGTTTGATGTGGCACCCAGGGAGGTTTGGCGGTGTTTGGCGGCCGCCTAGGCGGCCATGGCGGTCTCGGCGGCCTTGGCGGTCTTGGTGGCCTTGGCGGTGTCATCGGCGTCTTTGGAGGCCTTTGGCGGCCTAAAATGTATAGTATTAAACTAATGGAGATCAAGTTTTGGAAGGGTATGGAGGAGAAGAGTAAAGGAAGGAGATGAACTTTGAACTTGGCATTAGGGACCTCTGATCTCGTTTATTTCTACTTATTGTTTTATTCAACTTATTTGCTAGTTGCTACTATTTAATTTCATTTGGGTTTGTACATTAAACTTTGCATTATGGTTATGTAGACTTTTGAACTTGCATTATAGATACATAGAATATAGTTTGATTGGATAATGGTTTGTTAAAAAAAAAAAAAAAAACGTTGAATTGCTTGGCGCCGCCTAGGCGGCTTGGCGCTTGGAGGTGGGTCTCCGCCCTGCTAGCACCAAGCGCCATTTAGAACATTGCTTCCCGTACCAGTGTGTTTCATAAAAAGTTGTCACGATACAAAACCACCACATAGGAAAGTATTGAGTTAAAGAGTTCCCGGCACGTTTTTTACAAAACAGTGGGACGTACTGAATTTCTCATTGACTTAAGTTTTGTATGTTGTATTTTCTTTTGTGGTTCGTTTGTTTATTCAGATAGGCATTTGTCAAAAGGTATTTTTTGTTTTGAAAAATGCTATAGAGCACCAGTTTTTTCTCACTGTTTTATATAAAGAGAATAAGGAAGACACCTATGTGAGAAGATAATCATGAAGAGAAAAAGGAAGAAGATGATGCCTTGCCATGTCCCTGGTGGTATAAAAAGATGAATGAATCCGGAAGGCCATAGCATTTGCTCTTTCATTTTTTACTATTTTGACATCACTTTTGACTGCTAGTATCATATCCAACTACTTTCAGGTTCCGCTTCAACAAGAACTGTTTGGTTGTTCAGTGGTCTGGAGACAATCCTAACAGCCTAGCAGGTAAGTGATCATTTTGATCCATTTAGTTCTGCTAATATGTGTAATTTTGCCGATTTAGCTGCCATGGTGCATGTTACGTGCTGAGAAGTTTTTCCACTATTTTCCTAAAGAGGCATCGAGCATCTTTTTCCTCCATTCCATCAATATCACTCTTAGTAGAGCAATGATTGATTGTGAATGCAATCTTGCATCTGTTGCATTATCTTGCGAAGTCTAATCCTTTCCTGGTGCTGTATCTGTGCTTGATTTTACTCTATGTAGCACGGACACTTCGTCCAAGGCTATGTACCGGTATCAGACACTCTCTGGACAAGGACACGCTCTGGACACCTGTCCAACACTCCATTTCAAAGTGTCCGGATTTTTTTTTTTGCATTTCACTTGGACGCTCTCTTCACACGGTCGGGCACTCCAAGGACATTTGTCAGACACTCAATTTCAAAGTGTTCGAATTTTTTTGTTTTGTTTTCAGTTGGAGTCTGGACACTCTCCCAAAATGCTTGGACTCCCCAAGAACATGCTCAACAACTTTCCGGAAAACTTGGGACACAGATGCAATTATAAAAGCGTTTTAAGTGGGTTTAAATTATAAGATTCACAAGTTTTGAGTGCGTTGAAACCACAAATTATTACAATTCTCACAACTATTACAATTCCTACATTCTCTTAATTCACTGAGAATGTGTAGAATATGGAATACTGGTGAAAATGCAGAGTATGTAAGCTATGATAAAATTGATCGTGCATCTTTTTGTAGATTATTTTTTTCATATATTTTTTCATTAGTCTAATTAAAACATCTACACATAATATAAAATATTAAAAAATTAATGTGTCCCCTAGCATGTCGTGCCCTCTATTTTTGGAATTTTCTGTTATCCGTGTCGTGTCAGGGTGTGTCCTGTGTTTGTGTTAGTGCTACGTAGGTTTTACTTGACTGGATTCTGGTTTCTTTCCTTGTGTTCTTTCCACCTTTATGAAAGCTTGTCTTCTTGATTTTCGCCCCTATTCTCATGTTCTCGTAGTTCATCATAACTGCATACTGACTTGACAACCTGAAACTATGTAGGTTTGACTCTAAACACGCCTGGTGATCTGGCAATCAGTCTCGGCACTAGTGACACTGTAAGTTACCAGAGAGACAGTCCTAATTTACTTGTTTATGCTCTTGAAGTTGGTTTCTGTATATCTAATCCTATTTCTAATTTTGGTTTTTTTTTTTCAAGGACATAAACTTATTATGGTTGGAGATAGTCCGAGTTGAAGCATGCTAACAAGCCAAATAAAATCCGTTTTTTACTGCCATAACTTGTCAATCATGTCTGCGTCTGAACTCCACAAAATACTTTCTAGGGTTATTCAGATGTTCGTGACACTTGTTTATGGAGGCCCATCATAAGTTCTAGAGTTGTTCAGCCTCAGCCTTAAAAAAATATTGATTATTATTTCCCAGTTTTATTAATGAATAGATGTGAATGAGCTAATTGATGATTAGTGTTGGATATCGTTCACATTCCAAATTTCCAATTGCGGTCCTTCAAGTGATGAATGGAACATCAGTATCTATTAATTTACTATATTCTGAGATTCTGTGTTACATTCGTCAGTGATATGTTCATCTTTATCATTCAGGTTTTTGGAATCACCTGTGACCCCCAACCAAGCTTAGAAGGGCATGTATTTCCTAATCCTGTTGACACAAAAGGCTACATGGTAATGTTGGTCTATAAGAATGGCTCTTTGACTCGTGAAGGTGAACTGCTCGTATTTGAATTCTGTACATATCGTTCAGACATTTCAACCAATGTTTTCAAAATTGGATCATTCCTTGAAATTGTAAAGAGGTGGGTTAGCAGATGTGTTGATTATTGGTAAATTAAGATTAAAAAAAAAAGAAAAAAAGAGGGATTGTTGCAAGTCAAGTAATGATTTTGACAAAAAAATGCAAATTGCTTCCTCCCCCCCCCCCCCCCTCCCTCCCTCCCTCCCTCCCTCCCTCGCTCTCCCTCTCTCTCCTTACAGTTTTTAATTTCTTTCTTTATTTAATTACTTTTATCTTATTTATTTAATTTCTATAAATACACCCTTTCTATATTAAAAAATATAATTCAAGAATTAAGTACTCCAATTTTCAATTCTATTTAATCGGGGCGAAGATCGTATTTTTTTGATCATTTTATTCTAAATGGTCATAATAAAATTTTTGAATTAAGGCCTTTCAACGAGCATCCTATGACTCATTATTTAGTTTCAGGGTTCTCTTAGGGTGTCCATTGAAAGGTCTTGGAGCAAAAAATTTATTACGACCATTTAGGATGAAATGATCAGAAAAATAACATCTTTGCACCGGTTCAAACGGATTGAAAATTGAAACACTTATTTTTTTACACTTTTTATATATTAAAAAAATAAGTGTATTAAAAAATTTACTACGACCATTTAGGATGAAATGTTTAGAAAAATAACATCTTTGCACCGGTTCAAACGGATTGAAAATTGAAACACTTATTTTTTTTAACTATATTTTTTAATATATATATATATATATATATATAGGGAAAAAAGGAAAAAAAAAACAGTCAGATTAATTTTTAACTATATTTTTTAATATATAAACAGTTAAAAAAAATAAGTATTTCAATTTTCAATCCGTTTGAATCGTTGCAAAGATGTTATTTTTCTAATCATTTCATCCTAAATGGTCGTAATAAATTTTTGGCTGTAAGGCTTTTCAATGGGCACCCTAAGAGCTCTAAACTAAATAAGGAGTCTTAGGGTGCTCGTTCAAAGGCCTTAGAGCAAAAAATTTACTACGACCATCTAGGATGAAATGATCAGAAAAATAACATCTTTGTGCCGGTTCAAACGAATTGAAAATTGAAACACTTATTTCTTTTACACCTTTATATATTCAAAAATATAGTTAAAAATTAATCCGACTGTTCTTTTTTCTTTTTTTTCCTATATATATATATTAAAAAATATAATTAAAAAAATAAGTGTTTCAATTTTCAATCCAAATAAAGAGTCTTAGGGTGTTCGTTGAAAGGTCTTAGAGCAAAAAATTTACTTAGCACAGTCAGGATCCAATCCAAGTACGGACTCAAATTGTTTTGGCATAATCAATTTCTTATTTTAAAAGTAGAGAAAATATGTTAAGACTGGTTAATGTTGTACTTATACATATTCGTTTTTTTCTATATAGATTTTTGAAAGCATAGAAGATATGTTAGCTTGGGCGCGGAGCGTTGGTCTTAAATATGGTATTCTGGTGGTTAATTGAAAATAGAATTTGAGTTAACTAAAAAGAAGAAGAAGGGGGGAAAACGGAAAAGGAAACAAATAAAGAAAAGAATTGGAATTAGAAAAGAAAAGAAAAAGAAAAGAAGGATTAAAAGTGGAAAAACCGGGAGGGGGGAATAGAGAAAAAAAAAAGAAGAAGAAGAAAGGGGGGGGGGGGGGGGGGGGGATGTTAAACGGGAAAGGAGGGGGTGTGATCCGGGGGGTCTGTGTCAGGGGGGAGGAAGCAGCTCTCCAAAAAAATCAGCAAAAGGAGATTACATGACCTAGGAATATAAATAACTACTAATGAGGGGATAGACCAATCTGGTGGATATTGATTCAGTATCATTGCTGTTTGACCACCAGGTCTGGTCCTGCTTTTTAAACATTGGTTGAAACAACTAAATTTCTGAAGGTTCCTACTGCTGACGGTCAATATTGCCACAGATGTGCGTAATCAATGTGCGGATAAATCTTGGGAAGTTTTTGGTAAATTTCTACAACAAACACCACCTCTGAATGGTAAGTAAATACATTTTTGAAGGAGTTCATAGGAGTGTTTTCTTTACTGTATTTTCTCACATTTTTCTCCGCTATAGGTGGAAAGATTGGTTTCTACTACAAGGAGTATGAAATACTTCCTCCCCTCCCGGGTGAGTCATTGGGATTTGATTTCCAAATGTTTCGGCAGTAGTCTTCCAGAAAACAGTAATTTCTAAAGAATACTGAGTTTGGTGCATTGCCTACATTTCAACCTTGAAGATAATTGTAATCCCAAAGCCAATACCTGGGGTGTCATTGTACATCTTCAGTTTTCTACAAACAGACAGAATTTAAAGTCGAACGAGAACAGTCTCGGAGTAATTTTTACCCCATTCAAGTATCTTTCCTAGTTTAATTTTTCATTGCCAAATAGGATATAGAAGTCTAGGAAGTTATACATACACTATCGTCCCACTGTTCTCTTATAAGATTATTATGTCCTAGTCAGTACACTGGAAATCTTGGGCATCAATTGGTCGCTCAATTGGCCTAGGAAAATGAAATTCTGATTAAGGCTTTTGAGATGCTCTGGACCATGAATTTTTTTCCTGTTTTTCATTATCTATAAACTCAAAAGTTGCTGATGTATCCAGTTGGTTTCCACCGCTACATTCTTGAGGACTTCACTGGTGACACCTTAGATGGCACAAGTGAACATGAAGTGGAGGAATTTGATTCTCAGTCTGAGGTTAGTAGTAGTTCCGCATGAGATCTCATGAGGTCCGGGGACGAAAACATTATTCTCATGGCTAAGTAAATTCAAAGTGCAGGTTCGTGCATTGGTTGAGGGCCAGTTGCTCTCTATGCGAGGTCATGCAGAAAGATTCGGAATGCCTTCTCCTCCTAAACGTATAATAGCTACTGGAGGAGCATCAGCAAATCAGAACATTCTCAAAACAATAGCTGCCATATTTGGCTGTGATGTTTATACAGTACAAAGAACAGGTACATGGACATTCCTTTCTTGTTCTACAAAATTATGTGGTTACTGAGTTACTCAACTCGAGTACTCAACATAGGTTTTTTTGGATGTCCTCGTGCTTTTGGTATGGGCTTAAAATCAGGCTTCTTGGCTCCTAAAGAGGCTTAATTTGGGTGGGATTTTGCAGTGGGTCAATATGCCTTTTAGCTTTTCTGGTTGGCCTTTCTCATTTAGTGTTTAAACTGAGCTGGCCGACAAACAAAATGCCTTCACCTATTCAGGGGTAGAGCCAAGATTTTCAGTTAGTGGGGTCAAATACAGCAACAATTATATCGACTTATTTTTCTTATTTACTAATCAAAAAATGATTTAATTAAGAGGTTAATCAAAGAGTTGATGTGTAATAATTTATGTGATTTTGCTTTATAATTAACCAGGAGGACATTTCACAACATTGAAAACAATGCATCATAGTATCATTTGTAATGATATCAACTCATGAGGAGGAGAGAATGCTTGAGAATTTATACTGTGTTTGAAGCAAGTTGGGGCAATTTAGGGGTTTTTTGTGTCGTCGAAATTGTAAAATTTGGTTCCAAAGTATAACTTGTCTTGGTAGGAAATCAAAGTGAGTGGGGTTACTTGTAACACATGGCTCTGCCCCTGCACGGATTTTTCTTCATCGACGTGCAAAAGCAAAAATTTAAGTTCTAAAGGTAGGCATTTCACAATGCTTGAGGACGGTTATGATGCACTGATCAATACGGAAAATTGGCTAAGGGAGATTCCACCCGGTCATAAATTAATACAGACACAAAGGGGTTTGAAGGGAAGTTGTTTCGGCCAACTTAGTAAAAAACTAAAAATAAAGACAACAAAGGATATGTGAGTAACCTAGCACTTTTAGTTATATGGGATTACAAAATGCGGAAGTTGTTAGGTTGGTAGACATGTTTCACCAGTGAAAAAGGCAGGCTTGCCATTGGATTTCCAAACACATGGGTTTATTCTGTTTGGCTTTTTGGTAGGTTAAGTTTTAAACCCAGAAAGATGGTGGTCATCTTAAGCCCCAAAATCGGCTTAAAACCCTATTTCAAACATGTTTGAAATATCCAAAGCTAATTTTTGTATCTCTCCCCAATTTGAGCGAATCCTAAGATATAAGCTATCTAAGGAAGTTAATGAAAATTTGTGCTTGCTTCTGATAGAAAAATCTCTGAACTTTGCTCAACAGATTCTGCATCCCTAGGAGCTGCACTGAGGGCTGCTCATGGTTGGTTGTGCAACAAGAAGGGCAGTTTTGTGCCCATCTCACTCATGTACGCCGACAAGTTGGACAAGACATCTCTTGGCTGCAAGCTTTCTGCAGCTGCTGGAGACAAAGTACTCGTCGCCAAGTACGGTTTATTCATGAACAAGAGACTGGAAATCGAGAATCGCCTTGTTCAAAAGCTAGGGCGCCTGTGAGGTTGCAGTACAAGGCACTAGCTTGAAAGGGTTATGTGAGTGGCTGGCATCCAGTGTTATCTAACCTGGGATTTTGGTATGCGATTAAGCTATAAAAGTATCATCTACATTTTTGTGGTTTTTTTTAACTAATAAACTTGTGTATAGACATTGTCCTATACAGAATAAATTGTGAATAATTGTTGAGTAGGGAAAATGTTCCATATACTTCCTGATGATTTGGATACTAGTAACATTTAAGTTGTAGGCTTCTTCTTTAATCTTTCAGGAGAAATGATATATATGACATGCGATTGGAGTCGCATTTTGGATCGATTAAACATGTTGGAATTCTGATAAAAAAAAATAAAAAACATGTTGGAATTCCACAAGTACCTGTACATACAATTTGTTGATCATTTCTACTGTACGTGTGTAACGACTAACGAAAGAACAACTGATTTTTTTCTGTTGACATTAACCTAATTATATTATTTCCGATCGCCTAAAGATACATTCTGTGTTATCGAATTCCTCGATTAAAGATACATTCTGTTTCTTTAGAATGATTTTCTTTTCTATGTTATCGAATTTCTTTCGAAAACATAGAAAACTTTTCGAAACATTTCAAAATTGAGAATCACTTCACAGTAGGACCCTTGGGTGTGCAGATTTAACATGCCCAAGTAATCTTAATCTTTAATTTCAACTTCTAGATTTAATTTTCCTGGAGAACATCCATGGATCAAAGACTAGCTTCTTTTTTCACTTGTCTATAGCTTCGATGCTTCTTGTTTGCAAAAATGGGAGTCATGATTCCCTACACTCGGATCACTATATTTTGATCAAGGACTGTTGAATTGGCACCTCAGGACCACATGCACATACGAATGTAATGTTGTGGGAATTTCGAACAATGTTCGGCAAAATAGGGAACAATGTTCAGCACATATCAGGCTAGTGGACGGCCCTCAGGATTAGTCGGTGTGCGTTAATTGACCCGAACACCTCAGTTATATAAAGATGTCCGGCAAAATAGGGAACAATGTTCGGCACATATCAGGCTAGTGGACGGCCTCCAGGATTAGTCGACGTGCGTTGACTGGCCCGAACACCTCAGTTATATAAAGATGTCCGGCAAAATAGGGACAGATTTGATTCAAAGCACTGCAGGAGACACATTTAACGCACATCAGCACTTCTTAAATGCAATCCAGGAGGGAACAGTGCGCTGTTCTGTTGGGTCAAATAGGTTAAATGCCTCCCTGCATTTCTACAGAAGTTTTTAAACCTTCACTTTGCGACCTAATACCTACCATAATGAAGAGGCAAAAACAGAGTGACCCACCAAGTAACTTAAAGGTTGAAAGTCAATGAGAGGAAAAATTAGCGCTGCCACGTGGTGCCCCAAACTCTTCCTCAATCACACATTTGTGTGATCCTCGCAACAAATTGTATGAAAGCCACACAAATGCGTGCTATAGAAGTGTTTGGGGCACTAAGTGGCGTTGCCCCAGAGGCATGGATTAATTACATGAGAAGAGAGGTCATGATCAAGTTCAGTGGTACGGATGAACATTCTGAACTATGTTTTCTCAACCAACATTCTGGTACACCCAAAAGGGACCTGAGGGTTCTTTTAGTTCCCCCCTAGCCAGTTACTAGTAAAAAGGGTTGGACGCTAAGTATGGGCCCTTCCCCGGATCGCTTTAATAATCGGAATTATTTTTAGAACTTGTCAAGAATATTATCCACCTCAAAAATCATATTTATCGGATAACAATGTTTTCAGAATACAATCTTGTTTAGAAAATAAGCATAGGAACATTGAATCGGAACGTATTAAACATACATACGCGTCCGAAAATATTTTCCTGCCACATTTTGCTTTACCACCTGATAATGCATAGTTCCAAAAGATCTCTAGAGAACACTCTAAAGCAGACATTACACACAACACAAGCACTGCTACTGTAATTCACAATATCGCACCTCGCACGAGTAAGTCTAAAGGAAAGCATTCTGGCCCCAACCATGATTTCTTCTGAACCATTACCACAAAAATCTTTGCACCATAATGTTCAAAAAAAAAGAAAAGGAAAAGAAATGCTTATGTATTACATTTCTTCCAAAGTACTGAGAGATATCAACATAATCAAAACAGTTGTATGAATTATTCTATCGCCTCGCAACTAGAAATTCACGTCTGAACCCCCGAAGACCAGTGGTTTTACATCTTAGTGCTAAAGGAAACAAGTGATCTGAACTCAAAGCCTCTGTTTCCTTCAAGTTCTGGATACAAGTTCAAGGTAACTATTTGATCACTCTGAAGTTATCATCATCCAAAGAAGTCAGCTGATGTTCCCGGAAGTATCAAACCATAAAATCAGCTAAAAAGTCTTAACAAGCGGATAATGTAAATGGTTCAATGCGCAGAACAGCACAAGCAAGACTGTAGGAGGACACATCTTGTAGGAGAAACAGAGACTATAGCTAAGAGAATCAAACTTACCTCTTAGTGATCAACCAGACTCACCAAGCGGTGGAGATAATGAGATATTACAAGATGGAATGGTGCATGAGATCATTTTATCTCCTCGGACAAAAAACGTAGGGAAACTAAAAGAAACAGACACGGATTTTATTCAACTTTCAAATACTGTACCCCAGTAGGATTAGGATGCCTGGTTCTTTTTACTCGATTATTATAGATGTGCATGTCGTTTCTAGCTACCTTTGTCGATATCACGCCCTCAACTTAGAACAAGCAAACCAAGAAAACGGACCACAGGGATAGATTGAGAATCCAACAAACCAAACAAAATGGGGAGACCCCAAACCAAAATACGCAGCTGATCTACACACAAGCCAACCACAGAAGGACAGAGGATTCAAGCACATACACATCATCTGATTGGAACAACCCAAGCATCCTTCACAGCCAGGGAAATACCAGTTTTTTTCTAAGAACAAAGACAAGCTCTAATCTCTAATTACATTCTGGGCAAGAACAAGGCAATCCCTACTCTAGTTTTGGAAGATGACGGAGATTTCATTGGACCCATGTGTAGTAGATGGCTGCAGACAAAGTAACTCTGAAAATAGCAAGGAATATGAAAAACTGAAGCAAGGAAACAGTGCAGTCTACACTACGGATTGCCTCCGAATAGGCATGCATACAACAAGGGCAAATGATGTGGACTGAACTCCTAAACATTTAGTGAAGTTACCTGAGATAAGATATCAAGCCTTAGCCATTCAAGTAGCAGAACATTATGAAAAACATTTTCTTTAACTTCCCACTCAAATCTGTACAATTTACTTCTCTCCCTCTCTCTCTCTCTCTCTCTCTTTGATATGCAATCTTCATAATTTACTTGAAACCCCAAATCCCCAACCTCAAATGGAAACATCTACATATACAACATCAACTACCTCTAAACAAACCCATAACAATAATAAGTGAAGGGTCTTGATTCTCTCCCGTCACCACCTAATAGTCCGACAATTTCTATTACAATAAACAGACTCAACTCAGGGTGCGTTCCACCAACTAAAATAAATACTTATTTTTTAAATTAAAGGCGATGCACTGTGAGATGCATTGTGAGAGAATAACTTATTTTGTAAAACGAAAAATAAATACTTAAAAAAAAAAGAACCTTGGCGGAACGAACAAATCTGGAACAGCAAGACATGAAAACCAGGTATGAACAACTAATGTCTTCTTCAAGTATACCAAATACCAATAGCAAATTTGGGGTAAAAAATGCAAACAAACAAATAGGCCATCAAAATGATTCAAACCCCTCTGCATTACCAAGACCTGAGACAAATCCTTTGAATCTTTCGCCTTTTCACCTCCTTCTAAACCATCGAAAATCTATACTATAAAATATTTCCTGAAAAAAAACCCATAAAGGTAACTTAAGGGGTGTGGGAATTTTTGTGAGTGAAACTATGAAAACTTCAAAAAAAATAAAAAATCAAAACATTAAATGCCTGGCTTCATCCTGTCTGCCTTTTTTCCCCCCCATGAGTGAGAGAGAGAGGGAGAGATAGCGACCTACATTGTCGCCTTCATCTGCAAATGGGCGAAAACGACGTTCGATTCCCAGAGGAATGGTCAGATAGTACCTCTTTGGGGACAAGGGTAGCTTGGTCATTGCACATGCCAACAGTACTGTCGGAGGTAGCCGTAGAAGACAGCAACAGCAACATTCTCTCACCAAAGGCCATTGCAGACGTATTCTTTAGACACAGAGAGAGAGAGAGAGAGAGAGAGAGAGAGAGAGAGAGAGAAGGTGCGGAGGTGAAATAGGGAGTTGAGAGAGAGAGAGAGAGAGAGAGAGAGAGAGAGAGAGAGGGTGGTGTGGGAACTTGATCGGTTGTGGGTCTACTGAGAGATAGCCTGTAGGCCTTTTAGGGAAGGTGGGGGATTTTGGATTTGGGTTTTTGGGTCGGCCTGTGAAAGGCCATTTTCAACTTTTTCCTTGTTCCTTTTCCTGGGAGCACTCAAATTTTGTACTTCTACCCAAATGCCAAAGTTGGAAAAGAATTTTGATCTTTTAATACACACGATTCGGTTTGGTTCGGTTTCGTACAAATTCAAGAAGTAAACCATTGCTCACGATTCCAAGAAATTAAAATCTCGGACCGGACCGAGGAAAAACGAACCAATTCACATATTTACGGTTCGGTTCATAGTTACTCTATGGTTTTCAAATTTTCTATAATAGGCCGCACTACAAATAAGATAAGACGGAAACAAAATGGAATACCCCGTGCATGCGAACGGTTTGGCTAATCCATAGTTCTATGGCAAAAATTCGTGAACCAAATTATATCTCATGGTTTCTAATTTTTGACTCTGTGTCTGAACTATTAATCCATGGTTCTAGACTAAAACCTACGGATGGACCAATTTAGCAATTCAATGGATTTTTGTTGCAGTCCCAAATGTCACCAAGCCAGTTTTTTATTCTCTATTTTTGTCCTGTGTTCTCACTCCTAATTTTTACATTCACTAATTTTAGTAACTTACGATATTTGTAAAAAACGTTTTTCACGCTTATACTCCCGATTTTCGATTTCGCTTGTGCTCCCGCACACATTTTACACTGAACATTATTTGATGCAGGTGACGGTGGTATATGTTGAATGAAATTTATGGTAGACATAGATGGTCGGCCATGGCCTCTACCTATGGGCTTGTGGACCTGTAATAGATTCCGATTTGAATGATTTCGTCCGCACCACACTTCCCTCCTATTCTTCCACTGTGCTTTTGCTTGTCATTATTTATGCAAAATTGTCTTGTATTTTTTAAATATAATGAATTGTATAGTACAAAGTATGAATAATTCAAAATTTTCTCATGAATATGGACAATTAAAAAATTGCAAAATGATAAGGCAAAAGTGCTAAAATTGTTTTCTTTACTTTTTAGATCTTGAATTGTAGGAGTAATATATTTTGAGAGTCTATATGCTATGCATGCAAAGACCACGACGGAGAGAATTGTCCCAAGTTTTTCGGGGCTGAAAGCGAGCTCATCAAATTAAAAAAACTTATGATGATAAAATTAGTAATCCCCGTGGAATAATATTACTATATGACATCATTACGAAAAAATGTACTACCATGTTTTTGTAGAATCATTGAACCCAAATATATAGTAAACGCACCTCTTTGAGGTACATGTAAAACATGGAGTAACATGGTTAATCCCAGTATTAAATAATGGAGTTGAAAAAGTAAAAGAAAATATGTCGTACGTGCCGAAAAGCCTACTGAATTCAAATTTATTATTCACGCGTATCTTTTTGTACTTTCATGACTTTTCTATCTTAGAATGAATAGAAATACTAAAACGATTTTGAATGAAGGATAAAAAAAACTAATTCATGAAAACAAAATAAGAAAATTTAAAGAACCAAAAAAGTGTTTCTTTTTTTTTTTACTTATTATAACCTACATCGGTAAAAAGATAAACTCATCCAAGTGAAAGGCTTTGGATGCACTCAAAGAGAAACACACTAGAAACATGCATATATGCACAGATTCGAAATTGTTCAATACTAGTTGATCCCACGCAGTAAATATGGGGCACCAAAGACGTCATTGATATTTTTTGATGTCAAAAAATGACAATGGGTGTGCTTTAAATTTGCAAATAAAATTACCAAACCATAGTGTTGGTACATTAATAGCAATAGACGGACTTGGCAAAGTCCGTTAAGTTTTTCTTTTAGAAACTAACACAAAAGATGCCAATTCCACACCTTCCAGAAGGAGAGATCAATCACTACCTTTAACGGCACCGCGACGTGGTGTCTCAAGCCTCCTCAGCACTACACGTCGGTGTGATGGTGGAGGGACCGGGGCATGTACATAACTTAGAGAAGGTTCATATCTGAGTCTGAGAATTGTATATATGTTTTGGGCCTTTAGGCTAGTTGTTCTCAACAGCGCAAAAATTCTAGTCTGTTTGTTATTTTTAATACTGGGCTTTATAAGTCCATCCTAATTCATAATTTCTCAATACAAAGAACTTTTGGGTTTTGGACGTACGACTAGGAGAGGGTTCTCTCACGTGTTGAGAACACTCCCACATGCCAATGAATCCAACAAAATCATGAAAGAACTAAAAAATAACAGAAATGATACCGGTACAGAAAAGCGCGGACAGAAATCCTACCGATGGCCGCCACATATACACACGAAAAGGGGTGCTCCGATCAAGCACCCTACACACCTCGGATGACATTGATTCCCGCGCAAGGCCCCTCGGTTTTTTTTTTTAGAATTTTTGAACGGCTCGGATCGACCGTCCGGTGGCCGGAGACGGCCCACCGGCGGCCATCGGTAGGATTTCTGTCCGCGCTTTTCTGTATATATAGCAGTACTCAAAAAATAACTAGTACTGTATTTTTTTGGAGATTCTTGTAAAAATTATTGGGACAGATCATCCACAGATTTTTTATGGGACTATTTTGGACCCCACAAAGATGATCCGAACTGCTTAATTTTTTTAAGATATATATTTTTTGGGATTCCTATAAAATACTATCTCAATTAGATATCGATAAAGGTATTTTTAAAATTCGTAGAGTGAAATTGACTGATTCATCCTACGAATTTTGAAAAGACCCTTACCGATATCCAATTGAGATGATTATTTACAAGGATCCCTAAAACAACATTTTAAGAAAATTGAGCAGTTTGGATTATTTTTGCAGGATCCGAAATGAGCCCCGCAAAAAAATCTGTGGATGATCTGTTCTTGTTATCCAAAAGTTTCAATCGGGAATCCAGAATACAAATTCTATTACATTTACACAAGAACTGAATTACAATATAATGAAATTACAAAACCGAAATGAGAACCGAAATACTGAATATGGATTTGTGAACCGAAACCCGTGTTGCACACGGTGCCCTTAAAACAGATTTACCGCCTACCGGAGGGTGTTGAGGTTACTCGGCGTCTGTCTCCCAGGATTGATCCGGCTCGGACCACGAACGTCGGAACATCACCGTAGAACGTCTTGGCGAACTAACTCAATGTCTGTCTCTCTTTCACACTATATCAGAATGCTAGTGAATTCTTGGGTGAATTGGTGTAGAACTATGCTGTGAAATGCTCCTTTTATAGGCAGAGCTTGACCCTAATAATGCTGCCAGCCTTCAATACATGGAGTAAATGGCAGAATGAATGGGGAAAAACCCCCACAATGAATAGAGGTAACCCCCACCATGAATATGGGGAAGTAAAGGCCCCCCAATCCATTCAAATTTCCAACAGTTCTCACTTCATCTGTATGAATAGCAAAGTTCATAAAACAGGCACACAAAAAAGATAAAACTGATATGAATTGTACGACAAAATTTCACAAATTTATGAATGAAAGTATATTTTTTATTTTGACTACAAAACAGAGGAGTATGATATTTTCTAACTACTTAAAATTATGGGAAAAATGGAATATTAGTTTGATCCCACTGGAATACCAAAATTATCACAAATTCAAGGTCTTTAACCACAAAATATCTTTAACAAGACATGATGTTTTCGTGTATTTTTAACGTATGAAAAGTTTTTTTTTATTTTTTTTAACGTATATCTGTTTTCATGATTTTTGAACATATGACAAGTTAACTTAACACTTTATACAACAAATATATGTTTCGTTTTAATTAGTTTTTTTTTTCTAAAAGAAAAACAAACAAACTCTATACATTTTAGATTTCGACTAGTAATCAATGTTTTGAATACCGTACCGGCCAGGGTACCGGTTTTCCTACTGGAACAGTACGTACCAGTACCGGTCAAATACCGGGTACCGTTTCAGATTTACCGCAACTACAGTATATATAATAATTATATATAATTATAATTCAAAAAAATTCCTCATACCATGTAATTCATCATAAAACACCTTTGTATTTGTCTTTTGTCTCGCATTGCCTAGTTACAAAATTCTTTTCCATCTTAAATGATTTTGCACACTAGTGGACCTGTGAATGAGGACCTAAGAAGAGGTCTCGCGCGCTTAGAAAAATGGGCCGTGGCCGAAGACAATTTGGAAAAATTGATTCGGAAACCAATTAACCGGGTGTGAGTCACGGGTTATTCGTGCGCAAGGGGGGTGCAAATCCGGAATTTGAATCTCGCGCATATACTACCGGCCGGTACGGTACGAAATTGACAACTATGCCAGTCATGGTGAAGTTCATTCATGAGACCATTTAGACCGTCAAAGTTTAAATATAAAAATGGCTCAAGCTAATACTCTGTATCTCCATAAAATGCAATAAATTTAATATATAAAAAAATGGGTGCCAAAATAACACCAAAACTATTGAAAGGATCTGGCTTATTTTAGTCTAAGCGATTGCAATTGTCAATTAGTAATATTTTCAATGGTTTAGATTTGTTTTGATATTTTTTTCCGCTACAGGTAAAAAATTAGTAGGAGCAATTTAGGAGCCGGATGATGGCCCAATTTTGACGAACAATACTACAAACGCAGATAGAAGTGTACAGATATGTCCAGATCCCTGTATCTCGGACATCTGACGATTTCTATCTACCTCGGGTTGCATTTTTGTTTTTGGACTTGATTGCCCAGCCCATTTTTGAACTAAACTTTTACAGCGCAAGCAATTCTCCAATGCTTGATCAAAGCTCATTGCCATCTTTCCAGTAATATATTGACACGCCAGTCACCACGCAGTGCTGATTCTGGTTCAAAACATACTTTTAGTCTTGTCTAAAGACCCACACAACGCGTTTGTGGAAATGCCTCAATGAGTTAAAGCACCTCAACGTGGATCACGTCACAAGAACTGTGAACCATCAGAAATTACTTTCCGGGTCAGTGATTGTTGTCGCTCATTGTCTTTCTTTCTTTATTTTGTTGTTCCAATGCCACCGTTTGGCCCAGAATTATTAGTAATTCTATTAGTACATCTTTCTGGTTTTTCATTTCGAGTGTGATGCTATTCTACTGTTTCTTTAGGAGTAGTAACTTTACTCGTGTCGGTGTTTATGCATTTCTGTTTGCAATAGCATCTTTAATCCATTTCTATTTCTTCAAGAATGGATGTGACATGTTGAAGGAAGATTGTGTTACTTATCTTTGTTGTTCTTCACTTTTTGTACTTTTTGAAAGAATCTTGGAGGAATCCATTATATTTTGTAGAGATTTTGTTTCCAAAATGAAAGTGTGGTCACCATATTTGGAGATCTAATATCTAAAAGGGACGATGAGTAACTCTCAAATTCTCTAAAAAAAGTACAAAAAGTGGAGAAAAGATAGTATAAGCAATAGAGATTGGTTGGAGATGCTCTAATTGGTTTTAGAATTTATCGCCGTCTTCTATGGGATAACAATAGTATGTGCATATGTAGGATATACAAAGATATACTCAGTTCCATGGTTTTGGTCCTTTTGAAAATTGTGCTAATAAAAAGTTAAAACACTTTTGTGCATGAGCATGACTTTTTAACCTCTTCTTTATAAAAAGATAAAGCACTTTAGTGCCTATCTTTTGGTACTAACTTTCGTTGTACCAATTAAAGATCTCGGTTAGTTCTTTCAATTAATGCGGAAAAAATCTTTAAAATTATGCAGGAAAGTGCTATGCTTCTTCATCCAAAAAATAACACGATTTCGAAAAAAGGGGCAAAAATTAGAGTGGACAGAACCAATATATTGCTGGGGCTATGTAATTCAGTGAAAGCTATCATTAGATACTCCCTTGTTCCACGGAAACATTGGTCGAGAGAAAGAAAGCACTGACTGAAAGAATGGTGGAAAGAATGAAAGCCATTTTGAAAGATTGATCCTTTCTGTGTTATTGTACATATGACAGGTAGGGATACGGATACGTGTCTCGTGTCTAGAGAATTGCTGTGCTTGTACTTGTTTCCTATAGCTAGGCTTTCTTTGTTGGTCTGTCTTTTTCAGTTGATGAAGAATATAACTAGCTTCTCACCTTTTGTTTATGGACTCTCCACCATGCCCAAAAGAAGAGCATTTGCCTCCATGAATCTTATTCTTTCTAGCTAGCCCACCACTTGCAAAGTTGAAACTCACACGTGCAAATGCATGCTCTCATCCTTGCATACAGTGATGATAACATGTGTTACATGTTGTTCTTTTTTTATCCCGTCCCCGAATACCGTTCTATCTTGATTTGCAATGCCTACTAGTTTTAGAAGATATTATATCTGTTCGAAACTATTTTAATACCTATCTTGTGGTTGCTCTTGGCATTTTTTTTGTTAGGGTAGGTGTTTAATCATTTAATTTTACAACCTGCACAAAAGAAGCCAATCAAGTTGTGGATCGTGAAGTTCTCTCTTTCCGAACTTCCTTACGTGGATAAGGCAGAGACTACTGACCCTCTTCTTGTTCCTAGCCTTCTCTTACGAGTCTGGGAAGCCTAGAATCCTCAATATGAGGGATCTCTCAAAATAGAGAAGGGTGGGAAGGACTAATGCAAGATCCTCCTCCCTCTTCCCAGTCAAGATAGATGGGAAGGAGGCCTATCAAGTATTACATGAGAAAAAGGCTTCAAAGATAGTTCCAGAAAAGAAGCTGGAGATAGGAAAGCATCAAACAAAGGAAGAAAAGAGTTGGCTTTTTTGGCCCAAGACAAGCCTTAGGACAAAATAAGGGGAAAGAAGAACTTTGATATCAAAGTCAAGGAAGCGAAAGATAACTTGACCTAATCAGCTGAGGTTTTTTTCATGCTTTTTACACCCTTATCCCAACAAGCCAATAAAACTTGGATAGGAAAAGAAGGAACAGGGAAAAGGAAAAGATAAAAGGCTTATGCCATCTCCATTGTCCCTAGCTAAAATGGACACAAAGATGCTACTAATCAATCACTGAGAGCCTATTTCATCTTTTTTCCTCTCTTTTTTTATTTTTTGTTTTGTTCTTTGCAGTGGATAGCTAAGCTGAATAGGGTCCTCCACAAACAAATCATTCTCAAATTTTTAATGTAGAATCAAGAAGCCACTCAGATCAAAAGCAAGTGACATGGGAATCACACCCTTCACCCTCACCTATATCACTGCCTTTTCTTGATGCCTCCTTTTCTTTGGATTGCACTCGTAAAATAAACAGCATCCATAAGGCTAGGAAAAAACAAAATTCTGAAAAGCTGGGTAATTACTTTGTCATGTGTCAACGAAAAATATAGATGCCATGCCTTTCTATACCACAATTATCTTTATTATTGGAATTTATTTCCTAAATTACTTTACATTATGCCAAGGCGACAAAAAGAAAAACAAAAAAAGCCTCAAGGAAAATCTATTTACCACTTCAGAAAAGAAAAACATATGTAGTATAGTTTAGTCTCTCACTGGTTAGAGTGCTTGTCGTGTTCTATAGTAATAAGACTCCACTTTAAACCTCCACCCACCAAAACCCTGTTGCAATCATATATCATACTGGTTCTTTGTCTTAGTGACACTTGCTGTTTCTTTGGCCTTACCGGATGACTTGCAACAGTCGAATCTACATGGGTCTGCCTCAATCAGCGACTGAACGACCTCATTCATAGTTGGGCGATTGGCAGGTGTCTTGTATGTACAGCGAATAGCAATCTTGAGTACCTCAATCATCTCATCCTTGAACAACCCGGATAATCTTTTGTCTAAAACCTCCATGGCGCCTTCCTTGGTCTCCACTTTGGTCGAAACCCAGTTTATGATATTCTTGCTCTCTCCATAATCTGCCTCCACTGGCTTCCTTCCGGTTACTAGTTCCATCAATACTACTCCAAAACTGTAGACATCACACTTGGGTGTTGCTTTAGAAGAGTGTGCATATTCTGTTATAAGCATGAATGAAAATGAGGAATTGTTAGGCTGATGAACATACTACAGAAATTATATTCTATAGCATAAATCAAATAATGACTACCGTCATCCCATGTTTTAGGTCTTTTTCGCTATTCCAAACATCTTGACAAGCTGTCTATATGTTCTTATTTTACTCTCTTTTAGAAAATTTAGTAAACTTTGTCTACGAGAACAAATCGACTAATGGAGATCTTTTAATCTGTGGAAAAAATTTCAAATTTTGTTACACATGAATATATTTTTATATGGATTGAATTAAAGACGACCAGAAAAAAAAAAAAAAAAAAAACCAAGTATGTGAGATAGAGGGAGTATGCAATACTAATACAGTTGAAACTTAACTATTTCCAATCCTAGTGTCATCAATTAATAGCTGCATAAATATGTGGTCTAACATGAATTACTTAAGAGCCAAAACACAATATTACCCGGAGCCAAGTAGCCATAAGTCCCTGCAATTACGGTAGTGGTGGAATCTTCTCCTCCTCTTGCTTGCAAAACTTTGGCTATGCCAAAGTCTGCAACCTTGGGGTGGTAATTGATATCCAGTAGAATGTTGGTTGACTTGATGTCTCTGTGAATGATCGATGGCTTCAGATCATGGTGGAGATAGGCCAGGCCCTGAGCAATTCCTAGCGCAATCCGGTGGCGGGTGGGCCAATCCAAAAGAAGTTTCCCCTTATGAAGTGCATCCCAAAGGTTGCCGTTGGGCATGTACTCATAAACCAACAAGCTGCAATCCAAACTTGAGAAGTAGCAGTACAGCTTCACAATATTCTTGTGCCTTATGCTTCCCAGAGTATCAACTTCTGTTTTCAACTCCTTGTTCAAATCAAATTGATCCTCTAAAGTAGAATCTTTTCTTTTGTGACTCCACAGTTTCTTCACAGCAATGACTTCCCCATTGCTCAAATCAATTCTGTATACCACCCCAGACCCCCCATGGCCTACTATGTTCTTATCAATCATGGCTTCAATGATTTCACGGAAATCGAAACTTATCCTGTGGAAGCTTTTCACATCGTATGAGAAAAATGAAGACGACATGGTCTCATCATTTTCCATCATGGAAGTTCCTTTGCTAAACCAACGCTTTAGAAATAAAATACTTCCAACTACAGCAATTCCCACTGAAATCCCTATCACCCAGATACAGTTTACTTTCTTTCGATTATAAGACTGTGAACATATAGCAAAACTTGTATCTGATGAATTGAGGTAAGCTGGAACACATAGACCTGGGTTGCCTAAAAAACTTTCTATTAACCCTCCTTTTATAAATGAGAGAGGAATAGAACCAGAAAGTAGATTTTCAGAAAAGTTCATTGAGTTTGGTAGCAATTCACAGAGACTCTCTGGGATATGTCCGACCAAGCGGTTATTGGAGAGATCAAGGACATTTAGAGACTTAAGTGAAGAAAATGAATCTGGGATGGAAGAGTTAAACTTGTTACCTTGCAACATCAACAAATTCAGCTTCCTCAGTTTACCAATTTCAGATGGTAGAGGACCAGACATGAGATTGTTGCTGAGGTCAATCTTCACCAGGTTGGCAGCTCGAGAGATTTCCAGAGGCAGAACACCTGATATCTTGTTACTCTGTATGAACAATTCTGACAAGTTTTTAGCATTTCCGATTGTCTTGGGAAGTGAGCCGTTCAATTGGTTGTACCCAAAATCGATGATTGAAACATGGGGGAGAGCAAAAAGCCCTTCGGGTATTGACCCCTCCAAACGGTTATCGCTAACTCGAAACCGAAGAAGAGACTCACAAGTTGAATAACTTTCGGGCACTTGCCCAGAAAAGTTATTTTCTAGAACAAGAAAGTATTGCAATTTACCTCCACTGCAAGCCTCCGTGGGTAATTCCCCTGAAAGTCGATTCTCTGACAACTCCAAAACAATCATGGGAGATGATCCTCCTAGACCTCTTGGAACTTCCCCTGTCAACATATTGTCATAGAGTGACAAAGTGGTCAAGGTTGTTGACTTGGCAATCGCGTCCAGGATTTCTCCGGTGAGGCTATTGTTGTAAAGCTGCAAGACTTGGAGCTTTGGAAGTCGGCAAATGGATTCGGGGATTTTCCCACTTAACTTGTTCACGGACATGTCCAAGTCTATGAGCTCTGTGAGGTTTCCAAGCTCCTCTGGTATTTCGCCCTCAAGTTGGTTGTAGTAAAGCTCCAATTCCTGCAAGTGTTTAAGCATCCCAATCTCTGCTGGAATCTGGCCCACTAGGAAATTTCCGCTCAGTTCTAAATCAATGAGGGATGTCATGTTTCCTAGTGACGCCGGAATAAAACCACTCACCATGCATGTTGTCAAGACCATGGACTTGAGCTTTGAGAGCCTGAAAAAACTCTCCGGTAGTTTCCATAAGTTGAAACCTTCATTTTCATTGAAATTCAAGACCTCAAGATTGGTGAGGTTGGTGATGGAAATAGGGAAATCACCAGTAAATAAATTGTATGAGAGGTCGAGTACTTTGAGAGATGTCATGGGGGAAAAGTCTGGGAGTGTTCCGGTGAGGTTTGTGAAGCTCATGTTGAGTTCTTCTAAGAGAGAGCAGTTTCTGATACTGTCAGGAAATTCGCCGTGGAGGTAGTTATGGTCAAGGCGAAGAATTCGTAGCTCAGGAAAGTAAGAGCACACGTTTTCAGGGAAGTGACCGGATAGTGACCAACCGGAGATGTCAACTTGCACAACGTACCCGTTTTCGTCGCAGCTGATTCCGGTGTAGTTGCAGAAAACTTTTCCCTTTTTGACATCCCAATTAGACAATAGGTTTCCTGTGAGAGAGTTCTTCATTAGAGTGAAGAACTGAAACTGGTTAGTTACTGTGGATTGAGAATGGTTGAGTGGAACAAGTAGTAACAGAATAAGAAAGACTGTGTAATAAAAAGCCATGGGAGACTCAGAGATATAGAATGAGAGAGGGTTTTTTAATATGGAGAGAGAGAGAGAGAGAGAGAGAGAGAGAGAGAGAGAGAGAGAGAGAGAGAGAGAGAGAGAGAGAGATGTTGGTTGATGCAGAGGAGGAGGTGATGGAGTGAAGAAGTTTATAAATTGCATGATTGAGGGGATCATTGGGTGCAGTGCAGCAGTAATAGCAGTGATGATGAAAAAAAAAAGGAGGTTCTTGCAGTCTTGTGCTGAGAGAGAGAGAGAGAGAGAGAGAGAGAGAGAGAGAGAGAGAGAGCATATCTTTGCAAAAAGAAGCTTTACGTTTATACCCCACCAACCATTGTAGAGAATAACATCAGTTTTGAAGCCTTTATACGGATAGTATGTCTGAATAAACTGCATCCGAACCTAATCGCTGCAATTCTCTCATTGATCAGAACCTCTCGATACGATCACGATTTTCTTTCCCTTTCTTTTTTGAGACTGCATGCTACTCCAAGAATTGTTCCCTTGCGATTGCCTCTTTTGAGCTCCAAATTAAAGGCCTCACCCCAATGTAGTCATCTGCTTTATGGAACTTTCTTTCTTTCTTTTTCTTGGCTAAGTTCACGTTTACTAACACTTAATATTTCCTTAACATTCTATGTATTTTAATCTGTGTATATGTAACAATAATATGTTGCACACACCCAAGGGTTGCCGGCCCAGTGATTTGGGCAGATGCCTAGGCTTTGGAAGCATTCCTCAAGATCTGGGGTTTGATTTTTCCATAGGATGAGTGTCTTGTAGTAAATGGGAGGTTGTGACTGGTGTGGCTGCGCTAACTCCTCCGGAGGTTTTGGGTTGCCTAGGCGGGTCCCTTTAGTGGCTTAGCTGGAGGGTTGTTCCTCAGTTTTAAAAATAAAAATTTGTGTTGCATGCATGACATGGCCAAGGGCCCATGCAGCACTACTAGTCCAATTCTTTATGTTTTCTGCTTATTAGTTCCTCCAACAACCATGCATCTGTCATCATACTGATTTTAGTTCCTTCTTCTTTCCTGGGTAATGCTTCGATATAAAACAGCTAGGCCTTGGAGACATGCGCACTTTTCTTCACAACAGTGAGGCAAACCCGTACTTTATGTGGATGCATGCTCTTGGGCATTGTTAGAGGTTTTGACACATGTGAGAGACAACCGCTTACGCATTTGTTTTTTTTGCCAAATAATAGGATGTTAGGGGTTAGTTGTTAGTAGTTACTCCCTCCGTTCCGATTTGTTTGTCTATTTTTACTATTTGGGACCTCTTACAAAATTGTCTATATGTTTTAATTTATAAGGTTTTTTATACGCAATATGGATCTTGTTTGATAGATCTCAATTAGATCTAAAATATGATGTTTTCGAAATTATGTAAGACATTATAGATTGTAAGATATGGATAATTTTTTAAAAGACACATATGTCGAAATCAGACAAACAAACTAGGACGGAGGGAGTACGACAGGAGTCGAACATCTCCATCATGAGAATTCGAACTCAGGACCTCTTCCTTAAGAAGGAGAGCAAGAAACCAACCACACACACTAGGTGGTGTTCCTACTTACACATTTGTCTAGTAGAGGTAATAGGAAGACAAATTGGGACACCGTGGCGTAGGCTCAGTGGTACTCACTTAGGCTGGCAACCAAGGGCCTCAGGAAGCATTTTGGTACGGCATTCGCCTCCCACCATAGTTCTATTGATTCCCGTGGTATTAATTGGGTCTCCACTAGTTGATGGTAGGATTGGTCTCCAACTTTATCGGTCCAATGAATAATGGATCGAATACAAAGTATGAGAAAAAGATAGATTGTAATTTATCGACTTCAATAATGGGAAAAGTGCCCCATATTACCAGGGCCGGCCAGGGGTAAGCCCCGCAAGCTGGCTAGCTCGGGCAACCCCTGGGCAAGGGGCAACCAAAAAAAAAAAAATTGTATGTATACAAAAAAAAAAAAAAAATAGAAATCTAGCAAAAAATATATTTAGGGGCATCATTCAAAAAAATTTGTACAAATTTTTAAAAAAAGTAAATATGTATGGTTTTCACATACTTTAAAAAATTATGATACTTGAGAAAATTAGGAGGGTAAAAGAGAGGTTTTTACATACCTGGGGTAAACAACAGATAAAAAAAATTAGGAGGGCAAATTATTAAGAGAGAAAATTAGTAGGGCTATCAGATAAGAAGAAAAAAAAGAAAAGGGACGCTATAGCCAAAACGAGAAGGGACGGATGATGTAATTCAAGCTAAATGGACAATATAATCTTGTTTTTGTCCTCTTTTTTGTTGCTTGTATGTCTATTTTTTATACTTGACACTAGTGGGCAACGAGCCCTGTTATTTGCAATAAAGATTTGCAGACAACCACATAATGAAAAACTCGTTTGGGCTCATTCCAGATCCCATAAAAATCTAGAAAAATATCCATAAATTTTTTAATATTATTTTATGGGGCTCTGTAAAAAATTAGCTCCAACGTACATTAGTAAGTGTTACTTTTGAATTCATATGGGCGAATTGAGCAGTTTCGCCATAACGACTTCAAAAGTAATACTTACTGATTGATATCCCTTGGAGCCGATTTTTTACATGACCCCATAAAATAATATTCAAAAAATTTTGGATATTTTTCTAGATTTTTGTGAGACCCGGAATGAGTCCAAACGCATTTTTTCTTGCGTGGTTTCTTGCAAATCTTCCTTGCGATTAGAATTTTCGAGTGGGCAATCAAGCGGAAAGTCGGACTTGGGCAATCCAAATGTCGGGGCCTGCATTGCATATTACCAAGCCATCTATTTTGTTCAATCAAAACCAAGGTGATGACTTAATGGAAATATGCTTATGAAAGTATTTATATATATGTCCACTCAATATATGGCCTATTTGGGACCAAATTGTTTAGTGGCACTCGGCCCTGTACAGTACAACCTGTACGGAACTAGGTTGTGATGTTCTGCGATATTTATTGTAAATGGCAGGTAGCCTAGCAGGAACCCTGAGTGGATGGAATTGGATAATCTGGGACTATATTCTAAATATTTATTTTTGAAGTCCTTATTGTATGTATACAAATGCAATGGGATGGACCATTATAAAAAGATAGCAGGAATCAAAGAATACAAAAATGTGATGATTTTTGTTGTTATGTGTCAGAGATTATCTAGTGGGACCCTCATTGAGTGATGTCAATATAAACAATGTTCTCTTGATTTTTATCCCCCATCGGCTCTCAATATTTGCTCAAATCCAATTTCATTTGGTTTACTATTGCTTCCTCTCTCTTTTTATAACTCAGATGTCCACTATTACTTCCTTTTAATGTTCATTCTCTTCGTTTAATCCGTGTCGTGAGTAATCCCACATAACTGATAGTCATACATCACCCAAAGGGTTGGATTTCCACCACCAATTTTGTATTGAAATGCTAAAATTCCGTCTTCACGACTTCACGAATTTTTTAGTCCAAATTCAATCATATCTAATCTGGTCATTCAAACATGCTCTAACAGAAGTACTTTGGCCTGATTTGGATGTAACTTTTTCCCTTTCTACTCGCTTTTACCTTATTGTTGCCTTGTTTGAATTAGCTTTTTCTTTTCTTTTCATCTCTTTTCCTAAATAGTTTTGGTTTTCATAGAACTTCTTTCCTAGCTTTTAGTTTTACTTTCGGTAAAGAGAAGGCACAGACTTTTGTTTTGATCGGCGTGAAAAGACAGAGACTTGACTCCAAACAAGCTTGTAGATAAACCATAGTGACACCTAGGGTTGTTGACTGTTGAGTCCATAGATTGGAATCTTTGGTGGATAGGGTTTCTCAATGATGAAGTGCAAAGCAAAGATGCCCACTCCCTTATTTTAAGTATTGGGTTTTTTTCCATTAATTTGCAAGCTTGGTATTGAGCAATATGCCATGTCAAATCCTTGTAAATAGCTTTCGCCATTGCTTGTGAAGAAATTTCCCATTGAGGGTGCTAACAAGCACCTAACCATAAGGGCTTGGGCAATCGGGAATGAGAAAAGCAATAAGTGTTTGTCCTTCATGAGGTCGTATGTTCAAGTTTCACAAAAGCCATATCTTTCAAACCTTGGGGCAATTAATCGAGGTGTATGCAAACGGGTCCGAACATCTGGCTATAAAAGAAGCACCCGAATAATGAGCGCACAACAGCAAAGTGCAAGGTGGAAAGAATGACCCCACTTTGGAAGGATGTGATAGGAATTCCTTAATGGACATTGGTTGGCAATTTGCACCGGGGAACAAGAATCAGAGGTACTTGTCAAGTGCCTAAAAATGGCCACAAATTTGCCAAATTTTAATTGCATGTTGCGGTAAGCCGCATCGCAGCGCATTATAGCCGGTTATTCTAGTTCCTTTTTTTAGGCATTAATAAGAGATGGGATTTGCTATGGAGAGTCAATTCATCATGCTAATTTTGTGTTCAATGAGAGGTTACAATAAACAAAGTTGTTTTAATGGAGCTGGCACTTTATTTTAGTGTGATCCGACCGAATGGCTTTATGTATTTTATTATTAGTGAACATTTTGTTTTCCAAGGGTGAATCATGGCATCCAACTATGGTAAAAGGGTACATATTGGAAGTGGAGAAAAAAATAAAATAAAAAAGAATCGTGATCGTATCATGGAACATCGTCTCATGTGATATTCATGTTAATCCGAAATGAGATTTACCACGAGCTCACTTGACAATTTAAACCGTTCATTTTATAAGTCTAAATGTGTGTATTATTCATGACAAAAATTTGCTTGATCGGATCATATTGATCGTAAGAGAAATCGACAGTTAGACACTGACTGTCTATTTCACATTTGGCAATTATTCTTTGTTCAGCTCGATACTGATGTTGCATCAAGTTGATTTTTAGCCATAAGTGATAAGCATATCGAAGCTTTCAAAATGAACAGCTTGAATTGTTAAGCAAGATCATGATCAGTCTTATGTTACAATGCCAAGGGTTCTAAGTTATTGTATTTTTGGGAGAGAAGAGAGAGAAGGGGTGTTTACAAATTTTTTCCTCGATCGAAATCGACAGAGATTTCAGAAAAAAAAATGCCAACAAAAAAAATAAGGGCGAATGCGGCTACGTCTCCACAAGACAGATCCGTGATTCCATGCCGTATTTCAAGACTTCACCGGAAGAGAAATGACAGTCGAGTCAAATGTGATATTAAGAACGAAATTGAAGACAAATGAAAGTGACTTCCATTAATCTTCAACAATTGATCTATCGTCGTGAGCGACACATCGAAGATCCTAGGTTAAGCTCAGAATATGAAATTCTACTCCTACTCCTAATTATAACTCGAATGGGTTAGTAGTGACAAAAATTAAGACAAATAAAGATAGACTTTGATTTGTTGGAGAAAGATTACAATGAAGTCATAAAAGACTATTTATAGAAAACAACAAACGTATGAAATAACTTCCTAACTTCTCCACTAGTCTTCATTCAATCCTGTGCTTTCACTTGTCAAAATAACTTCCCACTTCCCTTCAAATGTGTAGGAGCATGACAAGTGTTGTTTTAACTTCCACATGTGTAGAAGCAAGCCAAGTGTCCTACATGCAAATAACAATAATAAAAAAAATACTAATACTAGTTCTAATAGTAATACGAATACTTAATAATAATAAAATATGAAGCATTCTCATAATTGTCACCTTTCGGTTGATCATCTACAGGCGGTGAAACATGGTGTAAATAATGCCCCCCTTATTCATTTGGGTGAAGGGCTAATGTAACCCAAGTGAATAATTTAACTAGTTTTAAATCACCTCTCTGTCGATACCGAAGGGTGATAACTTTTTACGGTGTAAATATTTATGTCCCCCAACTCTCGAAGAGTTTTAGATAAATTTTACACCAACCTTTTCACTTTTCGACAGGTACAATAAAGCCTATAAAGCTTGAAAACCACTGTCGAAAGCCGTGTGTTGGCTTATTAGATGCAATATTCCCTCTGTCGAATTATGGAATAGTATTGCCTCTGTTGAAAAAATTAGTTTCCTTCAACTATAATTCCCACTGAAGAAAAACAGGAAACAAGGAAACATGGTCTATCAAAAAAAAAGGCCGATCGATCAAAACTCTAAGAATGGCCTATCGATAAAAGGATTTATGCCATGAGCCTTAATCAAGCACAAACATTTATTTACTTAATTTCTCCCCCAACATTTGATAAAGAAATGGCCAAACCCATGCGTGCAGCAATACGACAAACATTTCCTTAATCAAATTATGGGAGTTGAGATTCTTTCGATAAAGAAAAGGCCAAAATACGCGAGTAGCAAACGACAAACATTCCCTCTATCGAATTCATCCGAGATTTCGGAAAACAAAGTTGAAACAAGAGTAAGGGCCAAAAGCAATTATTTCTTTTGGATTTGGAGGCCAATGGAGCTCAACCTCCAATAGTAATGACATGAACATCCTTTACGTCGAAGATCGACATGTTGCATCCAAAATGATAGTCTGGTACAACAAAGCCTTGAAGGCTTAATTAAAATCCACTGTCGAAAATCACATGGTATGGCTTAACAGATTGCCTCTGTCGAAATTTTTCCCTTTAACTGAATCCTTAATGAAAGGAATCAGGAAACATGGAAACCTAGTCTGTCGATCAAAATATGACAGCACTATACCAACATTTATTAGCCACTCCATCAAAACTAATTTTCCATTCCCTTCCAAAATGTGTATTGATCGACAGAAATCAATACGCAGAGTATTTATAGCCATGTTTGGCTGAAAACATTCTCCATGGTTAAGTTTTCACCATTACATCTTCTTAACCAGTATAGAGGAGTGGAAGGATCATTTCTTACGTCGACCATCTATGGTCTAAATTGAAAAACTCTAGTCGAATGACTATTTTCATGATTCGACTTGTTTGAGTTTCAAATTTTCGAGCCCCTTAATGAATTTTGGCCCCCAAGTTCATTTGGCAAAACCAAATAATACTGGGCAAATAACGATTTTCACATATTTTTCAAAGGGTTCTTTTGGCCCATAAACATGATTAAAGTTTCTAATCAAGGGCCAATAATTGCCGGCAAAGCCTCGTCCATTATCGACATAAGCACAAGTGCAGAATCGACAGGAACTTCGCTTATTATCGATAGAAACATCCCAGTATCGACAGGAACCATTGACCTTATTAGTCTTCAACCAAAACCACACAAATGGCTCTGGAAATCCAATGAGGACACTTGGCAAATACAAAAACCTTTGACTGTCGAGCAAATGAACAGTTTCACCAGCATTACTTGGTAAATACACCATCACGATCACTCGATTATCTCAGTCGATTAGTATGCCCACTTAACAAAACAAAGGCCGGATGTGCCCCCATGTGATTCCTATTATGTAAAGGCATCATTTTCTTTTACTAAGCATAATGGGCATCGTTGTCAGCATTAGCAACCTTGAAGAACAGCCCCTTCAATCGATCGACCGAAGACCATTGGCCACCACTAATCCATTCGTCAAATTTACAGTAAAATCTTTCACCGAATAGCATATGTCGAACAAATAGACTCTTCAAGCCTTCCATACAAGGCTTTCATACCGAATGGTACATGTAAACTTTTGAGCCACTTAAGTTTTATAATTGGCTCTTCC
The DNA here is from genome assembly GCA_019656835.1 of Rhododendron ovatum. Lineage (NCBI taxonomy): Eukaryota > Viridiplantae > Streptophyta > Magnoliopsida > Ericales > Ericaceae > Rhododendron > Rhododendron ovatum. The sequence continues at coordinate 39,041,209 of CM033795.1, forward strand.
AAAGATGAATTTTTGCCCCCCAAATTCATCATCGAAAAGGGGATATTTCTCATTCTATAATTTAGCAACAAAGAAATTTGGCTACAACAATAACTTATCCCTTTCAAAGAATGATCAGAAATGGCCACTAGGCATATTTGGCCTTTGCTCATTCAAATGAGGGATAATCTGAACCAACACCGTTCTGGCCTCCCACTCTGAATGTTTTTATTCCACATTTGATTAAGGCCATAATTTGAAGGCCAACAGAACTCAACCATGGATATGTTCTCTGTCGAAGGCCAAACACATAAATTCATCCAATTTTCGAACAATCAAATGGCTTGTTGTGAACAAATAAATTGTTCAAGCCTTCTGTGTGCAAGGCCTTTAAGATAGCCTTTTCCATCTATTTATGGCAACACACTTTCTGTCCGAAAAATTTCTACATCAAAAGCCAAACATTCACAGGCTGTTCCATTAATGGAATAATTTATAAGCACTTATTTTGAACAAAAGTGAATATTCAGACCTCCATGTGCCACTGTATGGCTCTAATTCATGACCACTGTATGGCTCAAACTCATGGCCATTTGTCTAATTCATGGCCATTTGGCTGGAATCTCTGATGATTTCTCATGCAAGGCTTTCTTTTAACAAAGCCAATGAATGGCTGCTTTTGCATGAGTAAATTGTTGAAGCCTTGTGAGGCTTTCGTTTCACATTACACTGGCTTCTCATTCTGTCGAATTTTTTTTTTCTTTTAATTTCCAGAATGATCCTAAAGTTGGCCAACAAATGGCCGTTATTTCATTTCCGCAAAATGTTCAAGCCTTACACGCAAGGCTTTCATTTTTACAGTTGATCTTTGCCATTACTTCCGATTTAGTAATGATTGCCCTCCTTCTAGCGCCAAAATTGTTTATAAATTTTTTCCTCGATTGAAATCGACAGAGATTTCGGAAAAAAATGCCAACAACAAAAATAAGGGCGAATGCAGTTACGTCTCCACAAGACGGATCAGTGGTTCCATACCGTATTTCAGGACTTCACCGGAAGAGAAATGACAGTCGAGTCAAATGTGAGATTAAGAACGAAATTGAAGACAAATGGAAGAGACTTCTATTAATCTTCAACAATTGATCTATCGCCATGAGCGACACATCGACGATCCTAAGTTAAGCTTAGAATATGAAATTCTACTCCTACTCCTAATTATAACCCGAATGGGTTAGTAGTGCCAAAAATTAAGACAAATAAAGATAGACTTTGATTTGTTGGAGAGAGATTACAATGAAGTCATAAAAGACTATTTATAGAAAACAACAAATATAGAAAATAACTTCCTAACTTCTCCACTAGTCCTTATTCAATCCTTTGCTTTCACTTGTCAAAATAACTTCCCACTTCCCTTCAAATGTGTAAGAGCATGACAAGTGTCGTTTTAACTTCCACATGTGTAGGAGCAAGCCAAGTGTCCTACATGCGAATAACAATAATAAAAGAAATACTAATACTAGTTTTAATATTAATACGAATACTTAATAATAATAAAATAGGAAGCATTCTCATAAATGTCACATTTTGGTCGATCATCGACAGACGGTGAAATATGGTGTAAACGGGGGGTTTTCATGGCTGTCTTGTAGCACACCAAGGACTAAAGCAGAACACAATAATTACTCCAATTTTAAAGCCACGAATAAACTTAGTATTATTAATAAAATGTAGGGCTAATATGTATATGAACGTGTTCGATATATTATGCAGGTTAAGTAGTTTAAAGTTTAAACTTGTTGGGGATCTATGAAAGAAGACACCATAGGATTAATGGTGAACGGAGCTCTTTCCAATATATTACTACTAGTTTGCTGAAATAAAATTTAAAATAACGTATTGTCAGCCGAAAAGTACAAGGGAAATAAGTATTAAGTACTTTTTTTTAAATTAAATGTGATGTATTGTGAGAGAATGACCTGTCTCGTAAAGTAAAAAATAAGTACTTAGTAAAAAATAAGAACCTTAGCGAAACGGGCCCTTAGGTAGTTGATCCCAGAACTTCACGAGGAAAAAATAATGGTCACTGGATTAATTTTTGGAGAAACTTGGAAATTGTCGGGATAGGTTGCCGGAGTTTGAGGCACGGTGGAGATGACTGTCTACAATTTTTTAGGCTTGCTGGAGGTGATCCTCGAAATTGAGGCTATCAGGGTTCGAGTTACTTGAGTTCATCGTCAACCGAAGGTGAGTTGCCGGAGTAAGGTGACTAGTGTGGTGGTGGTGGTGATGAGTTAGCGTGGCTTAAAGAATGCAATTGTGAGAGGGTTTATTTATTTACCAAGTCTCCCGGATTTTTTTGGATCAGATCAGATCGGATTCGATCCATTAACAGGCCTACTTTAGTGTATTGTATTGTATTCCTACCTTTACTAGCGGGAAATTACTTCCTTACGTTGGTATAGCAAGCAGATAATTGGGTTTGCAGATGACTGGGCTTCTAAACATGCTCCAATGGAGCCCTAAAATGGTTGTCAAAACTCTCATCATTTACCTTCCAACAGAGTACACCGCCGCTGCGTTCCAAAACTCCTGGCGCAACATAGGTGGTCAAGCGGTACACCTGATTCTACTCTTGCTCCTTCTTGTTCCCCATCTTTTTCATAAGCCGAGACTTTCAGCTTTCACAATGTTCATATGCTCTGTATTCATTAGCTTAAGAGATAGTAACACAAACACACTTTTCGTGAAAATAGTCGCGATAGCGACACCTGAAATCAATAAATTCCTCTAGTTTTATGATTTTGAAAGATGAGAAACATTCTATTGACCAATAAAAATTCATAATATTACTATTTAAAGTGGACCTCAGCCTCATTTACCACATTCTACCTCCACTGTGATATGGGATGCATTATAGGACCCATAACTTTGAGATAGTGGAACCGTCAACCTCTCCAATATACTCTATTTTCGATTGGACCTTTCAATTGGTTGAAAGGCATCAAATTCCTTTAGACCATGCCCAATAATTTTCTTTTTTTTAACTTAGGTGTCGGGCTAGTTTAAGCACACCTTAACTAATCTTATATCCCAATTCCACCATTCAATTTCGGGGAGTCCAATAAAAGCCGAAGCAAAACTGTCCCGAAATAAATTGATAATACCTGAGAGATTTCAACTTAAAACCTTAGGAGAAAACAAACTCTAAGAACCGGGCCAACCTGAGTTGACTTTGAATTATCCACGCATGGAAGCCCAGATTGCAGGTACTGTTGTATCATGTGGCTACAGATCGGAAAAATTGTTCGAGTGCATGGACCAACATCAATGTGCAACATCAATGTGCGGTGGTGAAGGGCCACCACATGGTGGCACTAAATAATCTCTCCATCAAATTGTTTACACCTGTTTTTGGTACCAAATCTTGGGCTAGCGCTGGAGGGCAATTTAATTGAAATTTGATTAAATTGGGTCAATATTTATGAGTTTCTTGGACTTAAAATTAATGGGCCACATTAATTTTGTGATTTGGAGCAAGGCCCGATTAATTAAATTTTAAGTAAAGCAGGTTACACCGAATAATTTTCCTTAGAGGTGGATTTATTCGGAGATGTGCACACATGGAAAAACTAGAGATTTACTGTCGGCCATATTCATCCAAAAATAGAGACAGTTATTGATACATGGGTGATTAGTTTAATTCAAAACGAAAAATGGCAAACCACTTTCAGTTGGTTTTCCCTTCAACTGCTACCCATGATCTAAAGTTGCTGGGAAAAAAGCCTGACTTCATGGGAATTTTGGGACACATGGCAGCTCATGGGAGAACATTAACCCATGATCTCAAACTGCTACAAACCGCTGTACATGGGCAACGTGGGACACTTGGCGCATCTCAGAATTGGCAGTTGATTTCTTTGGTTCGGCTGGAGTGCAACCTCGCTTATAAATAGCAGAATTCAAGAAGGAAAAACGGTTTACACACCAATCAAATTCAGCGCTTAAAAAATCAAAGTCTTCCTAACGAAGCAATTATCTCATCTCTCTCTTTTTTCTATCTCTCTTGTACCCCAAACTTTATTATTACAATATAGTAAAGTTATTCCGTCTCTCTTGTATCTCAAACTTTATTATTATGACATAGTAAAGTTATTCTACGTTGTTATTTCTTTTTCTTACACGGTTGAGAAATTTTAAGTTTTCTATCGTTGTGGCAAACCACGAACCTCATTGTGGCCTCACCCTTTGGGTCACACGCAGTCGCACTACATACAAAGTCAGATCGAGGCGCTCATGCCTTCTGTACGTTGGACGGCGACGAGTCCTGGCACGCCCGTGCTCACACCGCACACGCCATTGGATTTTCCGCTCACGCCTACCCGGCGGAAAAGTGGGAAACACAAACCATCCTTCACCAAACCACTAGGGCTAACTCAGTTGGCCAGAACTCTTACATCTCACTAGGAGGTCAGGAGTTCGAGTCTTGCCACCTGCGTGTGAGTGTTTTTTTTTTTGAATTTGTTGGGGGTTATTTCTCTTATTTTTTTGATAGGCAGTTGTTTCTCTCCTTAATGGGGCTTATAATTGAGTTAGGCTTATTTATCCTGTTGGTTCAGTTGTTGGACTTGGTTATCCGTGACTCTCACACAATGAATGTAGTGTCCCGTGATTTGTACTTTATACTTCATATATGATATAATAATCTCTTCTACCGATTGGCAAAAAAAAAAAAAAAAAAATCATCCTTCACCAATTTTACGGAGCAGGAGATCCTGCCAAGTAGGGGAGCTTGGCAGGAGTGCCGAGCGTATCTCGGACGTTCAAAAGTGTTTTGGACGGCCCAGATGCAAAGGTACTAAACGGATTTTAAAAAAAGGAAAAGGAAAAAGATGTTTCGATCCGGGTCGTTAATTCCGAGATGAACGGCCGGATTGGCCGCTCGAGGGGGTGCCGCTCGACAGGGTCTTTTACTACCCAATCGAAATCCGTAACATTTCGTTTTCCCCCAATACAGAAACGGGTAATCAATATTTCTGCAACCTTGCACTGAACGTGGTAATATTTGTCCTTAAAACCAGAGAAGCAACATGCTTTCCAGTGATTTCCAAACCACAAGCACCATCAAATCAAACAACTAGATTGAAAAACACATAGACAGCAAACACTAATCATCCCCCAAAGCAAACATCATGCACGAAGAACAAATTATACATGTTGTAGATAACTGTAAAGTAGGTGTAATGATTACATTTCCTCAAAAAAAATTGAAATTTTTAAAAAGGACTCTCGTTTAGGAAGGGAGGGAGTATTACAGTTTTGCTGCCAACAAAGAGAAAACCCACAACTGCTTTCATCTTCTTCTTCTCCATACTAAAATCTGGATGAAAATTGGAAGATTGAATCGAGCACCTACACATATCGGATTAAGCTAACTTTTAGCGGATACACTCGGTTTGTTTTTTAAAATTATTGAGCAGTTCGGATTTCCCGTGCAGGATCCAGAGTGGGTCCCATGTGACCATCGGTGTAGAATCGGTAAAGCCACTGTCGGTGGCTGTGAAAGGACTCTTAATTTATGCAGTAGTAACTCTACACAGATTTTTTGCACACAAATCTTGCACATATCACGGTGTGGGGTCCACTACGAGTCCCACACAAACAATCCGAGTCGTTCATTAAATGTAAAATATTTTTTCTAAGGCTCTTGCCAAAAATTAGCTCAATCCGATACTTATAAGTGCTCGATCCAATCATTTAACTTTTCATTATCCGAAAATCTCATTGAAAAGTTAGATGATTGGATCGAGTACCAATAGGTATCGGATTGAGCTAATTTTTTTTGCGGAGACCCTTGAAAAAAGGCTAGATATTTTGTGTGAGACCTGTAGTGGGCCCCACACTCTGATTTGTGCATGATTTTTGTGCAAAAATCTGTGTGTAGCAGTGTTGCCTGATACAGTACTAGGTAGTAAACTTATGTGAATCGAAGTGCTTTTAATTTGTGTGGCCATTGGGATGTAATGTCTCCAAAGGTTAACTTTCATGGGCAAAGTTTGAACAATTACAAAAAGACCCCATCATTACATAAACACCCCTTGTTCCAATTATCAACCAACTTCTGCTTCAACTGGATCTTTCAAAACTGAGTATGCGTTTGCAAAAATTACTAACAATTCAATGGAAAATTAAATGGTGGTTGTGCACAAATACATAATACCGTCTCTTATTTGAACCTCGCAAGTAGGTACATATACTTATAATTATTTTGGAAATTGATTTTCACACTCTCCTTTTTTTATATTCACTTTTTTTTTTTGTCTTTTAGCAAAAAAAAAATTACATCAACTTTCAATACTAAAAAACAAAAAAAGAGAGTGTGGATATCAAAAAAGGAGTGCGAAAATTACTCCCAATATTTTTTGTATTATCAATGTGAAAGATGCACATGATTTGCGCACATGCTAAACATAAATTCTGCGTTGGGTTCAATTCCGGAATATAACAAAATACAATTCAAAAGTTTTGAAAGGGACTCAACGCAATGACTCCTCCCTTTCTGAACTTTGGAATTGTATTTTGTTATATTTCAGAGTGGAACCCAATGCAAGATTTATGTTTAGCACATGTACGCAAATCATGTGTATCTTTCACATTGATAATACGAAAAATATTGGGGAGTGATTTTCGCACTCTCTTTTTTTTTTTTATCTCTTTTTTGTTTTTTTATATTGAAAGTGGATGTTTTTTTTTTTTGCTAAAAGACAAAAAGAGTAGTGTGGATATAAAAAAAGGGAGTGTGAAAATCATTTTCCCAAAATAATTATAACTATATATTGCTACTCGCAAGGTTCAAATAAGAGACGAAATTATGTGTGTGCACAACCACCGTATAATTTTCTATTGAATTGTTAGTAATTTTTGCAAATGAATACTCAATTTTTGAAAGGTCCAATTGAAGCAGAAGTTGGCTGATAATGGGAACAAGGAGTGTTTATATAATGGTGGGGCCAGGTGGGCTCTTTTTGTAATTGTTCAAACTTTGCCCCCAAAAAGTTAGCCTTTGCATTGATCCCGGGTAAACCGTAATTAAACCAAGCAGAGGAAAAGGCGTGACCTTTCGTCGAATTCCGTACTCACCTATTGACATGGCACATTTGTATTGATTTGGAGGAAAAGGGAAGGTTTATACTGTCGGTGTAAGAAATTTATTCTCGGGGAGATATTAGTAAACTTATGTGCCTCATTAATAGTGTCGGTCCGATATTTGAATTGGCAAAGTCCGACCTTAAACTTATAATTGCCCACTTATTATTTAGTTGTAAAAATTAAAATGACATACAAGAAAAAAATAAATAAACCAAAGACAAAGTTAAAGGTTACATTGTGATTTTTGCTTGAATTACATCAAAATATCTAAATCAAAATGCAACCTCAATTACTGTGCTTTATGATTAACACAATTTGATTCCAAGAAAACAGAGTCTCTTTGCATTGTTGAGGCAAAATTTTCAATTGAATCATCATATTTTAACTTGTATATCCAAGTACTCATTTTTGAAAGTGCATGGTTGAAAACTATACATATCCCAAATTTTTTTCTGGGTTTGTAAGAAATTTTTGGGATGAAAATTATACTTAGTCCTATTTTTTTCTATGGCTTTATTATTTTTTATTTATAATTTTTTTGCCCTGCACCGGGAGTAACGCAAATCCGCAGGCTTGTAAGCGGTTTTTACCCCTCGGCCCTACACAATAAGGATGTACAATTATTGCAATTTGTATGGCACAAGAACACAAGCATATGCATGCTTTTAGAGTCTTCCATCCGTGTGTACTGCCGAAATGAAATTCGTGCATATTTTCAAAGTGAACGTGGACCGTCCAGTATATTTTCATGGAGAGTTTCACGTAGTGTATTAGGCCACAATTTTTTTATTTTTTATTATTTGAGTACGTGATCTCTTTCTCACTGACATTTCAGTCTAGCCAACTTATGTACTGTTTCATCTCTTTCCTTATGTCTCCATCGCTTCTGAACCAGTCTACTTGCACAGCAGATCTGTGCACAGATTTTTATGTGGGACCCACTACGGGTCCCACACAAGTGATCCGAGCCGTTCATTGTGTTTAAAACATTTTTTTAAGGGTCTCCGCAAAAAATCAGCTCAATCTAATACTTATAAGTGCTTGATTTAATCATCTAACTTTTCATTCAAGTTTTTAGAGAATGAAAAGTTAGACAATTAGATCAAGTATTTATAGGTATTGGATTGAGCTGATTTTTTGCGGGGACCCTTGAAAAAATGTTTTAAACATAATGAACGGCTCGGATCACTTGTGTGGGACCCTTAATGAGCCCCACATAAAAATCTGTGCACAATCTGTGCACAGATTTGCTGTGCAATTAGACTTTCTGCTTATAATTCCCACCATGCATCTGTGTACCAGGTAGCTAGTAAACGTCTGTGCTCAACTAATAAAGACAATTTGTTTGGCTCATGTCCAAGCACATGCAGGGTTTTCATGTACGCAACACGGAAGCGGACCCTGGATTTTTAATGCAGGAATGAAATCACGTGTACTCATAAATTAACAATAAATTATTATTTTCTTATGATAATAACACAATTTACAAGTTTAGCAACAACAGAAGTAGAAAAAGAACTTAACCAAGAAAATTTACAAGAGTCAGATGTAGGTTTTGCATCAATAACTAGTAACCGATACAGTCGAGAAGGACGTAAAGCGTCTTGGTAGGACGAACAGTGACTTACCACCAACTAAAAAAATAAACAAAACATGAAAACTCACTCATCTTCTGTATCAGTGAAAAGCACACCATTCGCAACTGATGTCGGGGGTGGCTTATGTGGAAATAGGGCTGGATTAAACACTGCAAGAATCTTTGCGCTAGCTCGGCAAATTTTCTTTGCAACTAGAGCAATTGATTGCTTCTTTGTACTTTCAACGAGAGCTGCAGCCAGCCAATGTCTCCATCAGCAGGATATGTAAGACACCTTTGCAGCATGGCACAGTGGTTCCTCCTAGAATTTCAGCATTTGCTTCAGCAAGCAAAAGACTCGGAACTATGAAATGGGAATAGGGATTTCTCCTAGAATTTCAGCATTTGCTTCAGCAAGCAAAAGACTCGGAACTATGAAACGGGAACAGGGTGTTCTTCTTTAAAATGACTATCACAAGCAGCTTGGATACGTTCCGCACAATTACGACTTTGGTTGGTCCACAACCATGTGGGTTTTGGTCATTTGTGTGAAAAAGATAAAAAGCAGACAATTGAAAGTTTTTCCGTAACTCTTTTCACAGTCTTGAAACGCAAACAGTTGAACAACGTTAATTTTTAGTCTTTAGATTGCTTTGGTGAGTTGCGAACCCTGTAAAACATTGTTGATCTGGTTTTTTTTTTTACTTTATTGTTTCGTACTATCTTAAACAGGGATTGATTCCTAAAAAATGTCACGTATTGTGCTGATCGCTTGCTCCGTTTCTGTTGTTCTTTCAAAACAGTGGTTGCAGTCTTCAGATGTTACCACGAAGGCGAATTTCTCAAGTTTTTTCATCGTTTGCTCGTGTGTGACCAACATCAATGTGCGGTGGTAAAAGGGTCACCACATGGCACTGAATATTCGCTCCGAAAAATCATCCTTAACAAATCCGTAACGTTTTGTTTTCCCCCTGGACAGAAATGGGGAAAGAATATTGCTGCAACCTTGCACTAAACATAGCAATATTTGTTCAAAACATATCCCTGATTTCCATGAACACAAATTTCCCAAGACTATGAAGCTCTTCTTCAAAGTCCATTTTTTTCCAGTCACTTCCAAACCACACAAGCACCATCAAACAACTAGTTTGGAAAAAACATAGACAGCAAAAACAAAATCATCCCCTAAAGCAACCATCAGACTAGATATTGTTTCTGTTTTTTCGCAAACCCAACTCAGAAAAATCAGATTTTTCGAACCCTTTGAGCAGCAGTTTTCCGATCGGTACTACCACCCACAGATTTCTCAACATCTACAGGTAGCAGAGGAGGCTTCTTGTTCTCCTTGGTCATGCTTCTCAACAAGTACCTCAGCTTCTCTCTCTGATCTGTCATCACTGGAGTAGAGAGCACAGACTTACCACAGAGAAAATAAGTAAACCTGATTCTTTCAATCACAGCTGCAGCAGCAGCAACAAATTGGATCACAGCAGCAACGAATTGGATCGTAGTCAAACTAAAATCTCATTAGCATAGATACATGGACACCATCATTTCTCCTTCGCTAGTAACAGTTCTATAAAAATTCACCTCAAATTACTCGATGCATTACTCCCAAATTCTAGAGATATAAGAGTTGTATCTGATTCAACTGAATATGAGACTTATATTACATGGTATTGATTTGTCATTTATCATTCAAAAAAAAGTCTGGACATCGTCAAGGGCAGTTGAGAGAGAGGAAGGAAGACAATGGTCTTCTGAATTCACCGTCACCAAAGGGGGGTGGGGGTGGGGGTGGGGGTGGGACTAGGATGGGGTCACTTTGTGGGTTAAAGAAGAAATTGAACTCTATAGAAGAAGAAGAGGAAGCGCGAGAGGGAGAGGGAGAGGGAGAGGGAGGGTTCCGGGAGGTCTCAGACTCTTGACCTCGGCGGCAATCCATATGAGATTTATCCCATTTTGATCCACACATATAGCAGAACTCATAACCGCACCGGCAAGTAATGTGCAAACACCCCTCAGTTTTTTCCACATACATGTTGCAGTTAGGGCATTTCCTCCAACTCTTCTTCTTCGCGAGTTCCTCTACGAACACATCTTCTCTCCCTTCCCCCTCTACTCCAAGCCTCTCAAACTCTTGGCAGGTAAACTCCGAATGCCATGGAACGCGACACTTGGCGCAGATTAGTCTTCGACACGAAGGGCATTCTGTCTCCCCTATCGTCGTTCCCGTGTCATTAACTAGCATAGCTGAACAGTCCTTGAAAGGACAATACACCTTGTGGGATTCAGGAATCAGCGACATGCATAGGCATTCGTCCCACCGAACAATGACATCTTTCGAGAGGATGTTTCGACAAGCTTCGAAGCCTAACTCGGCTTTGCAACCTATTTCAGGGCAACAAATCAGTGTGATGTTGTCTTGGACCTTGGCTTCAATGTGTTTGCTTGTGCAATCGTAACAAAAAGAGTGAGAGCAGTTTTCGCTTCTGAACATTCGCCAATTTTGTTTCTCTTCCAAGCAAATTACGCAGAAACTCTGCGATGGGTCGTATGATTCCGGGAGAACAAAACCTCCATTTGCATTGAAAAGTGCTGAGAACAAACAAGTATGCTAGCAACATGAGACACGGTTAAAAGGGACAATGAGGAACCATAAGAGGTTTTTATGCTCCAAATGTAGACCAGAAATTGGGCTGTGTGTTTTAGCCAAGTTTTACGCTTTCAGGGTCTAAAACAAACAGGAAAAAAAACATGTAACTAGTAACTAGACGCTGCATGTACAAATCGTATTATGCAAAAGAGAGAGAAATTGAAAAAACCCCAATTGAGATAAATCCATTGTGACATCTAGATGTGAAAGTTGAAAGAGGAGTGAAGAAAAATCCGAATTGGCAGTTATTTTTCTGTTCTTGGCGGTTTTTTTCGGATAGTTAAAAGGGCAGTCTAGGAAATTGAAAGTGTGAGCCGGTACGTGCCGTTGGACCCAATTGAACTAATCCTAAAAATAAAATAAAAACCAGTATATTAAAAAAAGGTTTGGATTCTCTCATGTCCAAAACCTAGATTAAACAGTTCAAATCTAGACTTGGTGATCAACCGTTCAAATTTGCCCAGGAGACCGGTAAGAGTCTCTCAATAAATCCGAACCATTCATTAGAGTAATTGACGATTCAAATTTGGACAGTCTCATTGTACGGTCCAAATTAAGGACAAGAGGATCCAATTCATATTAAAAGTACTACTCCCTCGTTCTTATTTAATTGTCCACTACGATTTTACATGCATTTTTAACGGTTTATATCTCTCAATCTATATTGCTAAAAATATACAATATAGATCTTGTTTGATAGATCTCAATTTTTTCTATAAGACAATGATTTCAAAAATATAATACACAACGAGAGATATAAGTAGTTAAAAATGTACGCAAAATTGTAATGAATAATTAAATTGAGATGGAAGGAGTAACAAAAAGTGTTCACTTTCTCAAGTGGGGTACAGATCGAATTCCCTAAGAACCGATAAAAGAACAAAACTTAACGACGAAGAAACAATTCAATCTGTTCAATTTCCTAAAATCTCCGGGTGGATAATTACCCCAGAAAACACGAACTACGAACGGTTACAAAAGGAATAAAAAGAGACGATTAAAAAAAAATTTGAAACGACTCACCATTTCTGAAGACACGCATCGATCCCGGAGAATCATCAGTTTCCGGCGACTCTCCGGCGATTTCGCCCCCTCCATCGCTTTCCTCCTTACCGGAGAACCACGCGAATACAACGATCGGGATAAATATACAGAAGTAAATCAACAGGACGAATGAGCGGCACTCCGACCACTCTCGCCGGGAAAAGCAGAGGGATTGAGCAAACAGAGTTGCATTAGTCGCGGAAAAGGCCTCGGTTGAGAGGAATTTGTGGCTTGGTAGATTGAGTAGGCTTGTCAAAATTGCCGCAACTTGAGGGGATAGTTCTTCGTTGTCCGACCAGTTGACGGAGTTGAGACCTGGTATTAGGCCGGCAAACATTTTGCTGGTGGAGGGTCTACTCGAAGGGAGACTTTGATCAAGAGTGTGAATGAAGTCTAATAAGTTGATTACCTTTTACCGGTAGGAACCGAAGGATAGAGCGTTTAGTAGTAGGGCGATCGCCACCGCAAGAATTTTAGAAAAAATATAATTATTATATATAAAAATAATAATGACGTCCAACTCATATAGGCTTGCTAGATTTTTTTCTTAATTTTTTTGCTATATATTAGTACTAAATTCTCTAAAAAAAAAAATCAAAAAAAGAGACCCAAAACAGTACTCCAAAATTAAATTTAATAGGCTAAAGTGAAATAATATAAAAAGAACTCCACACTTTAACATAAAATAACTTAACATAAAAGAAGTTAACCTAAAAAATTAAACAAGTTAACTAAAACAGTTGACACTGTGCACGACTCGGCACAATTCAAAGAGCGTCGGGCATTGTTGACGCCAATTTTATCATCGATGTTTTTAACGGCATGAGAGAGTGTCGGGCACAATTCAAGATTCCTTAGTTTAGTAGATAGATTAAAGGATTTTGATTTTTGCGCTCTATTTTTTACTGATGGCGCTCAATTTTGTTAATGAAATGACTAGTAACTTCATGTTAAAAGTGGAACACCATCAGTTAAAAGCGGAGCGCGAAAATCAGTTTCTTAAATTAAATTAAAATTAATCTTTTTCGTACTCCATATACAAATGATAAACATCATTAACTATAGTTTTTTTACTTATTATGTTGTTTTAATTTTTTCTAGGGTCGATTACTATTCATATTGCAATGTATCTTTTTATTTTTTTAGTATATATTTTGCCACTGCTAAGAAAAAATCATGGCTCCGTCCTTGAAACTAATTTGTCATAATGAAAAATTATTCGGCACTGTCATATGGTGCCTTAATACTCTTATACACAAATTTTTTTGAACCTTTGATAAGCCTTTCAAATTATGATTATGATTTCACTTTGAAATTCCTATTTTGCGATGTAAATACTCGACAAGCAAAATAAATAAATTGAAGAACAATAAACGATGAACTCAAGTACATACATGGATTTTTATTTTTATTTTTAAAAAGGGCAAAAACTATGGGAGAAAATCTAACACACTAAAAACCATCATTGTGCAGTTATAAAATGACTTTAATTGAACCGTGAATCCTCACCGACTGGCCAAAGATAGATTCATCGAATCCAGGTACATCGCACCAAGTGTGTGATTGTCAAATGCCTTGAATCCTCAAGTCCTTCAAGATACTTCCAGGAATTCACCAAAAAAACGACTCAAGTAATCGAATCAAAGTTTTGGAGAACTTCTTGGAGTTATGTAGAACGCTTAATGATCAATAGGTCATATATTTACTCCAAGAAACAATTGGAACAACCCTTCAATGTATTTTGAGATTTGGACCAGTGTCGGGGCAGCTATAATATCTTCGGTGAGTACGAAACCCTAATGAGTATAGAGAGAGAGAGAGAGAGAGAGAGAGAGAGAGAGAGAGAGAGAGAGAGAGAGAGAGAGAGAGAGAGAGAGAGAGAGAGAGAGGTTGCAGTAAACTGGCAAGTTGCTCGAGTAATATATGAAATTTGTCTAAGTTGCTCAAGCATCTTTTCTGAAAAATATTGTCATGTATAAAAATAAAAAAATAAAAAAAAAACGTGATTTTTTTCATTTCCTTTTCTTCCGAGGTTGCTAAATATCGAAAACCCTTAATTGCCTTGATTCCCTTGATTTTCTTCGGTTTCAATTTCCTAAAACATTAACCTCCTAATTATAAAAGATTTGATTTTCTTTCACTTTCTAAACAGACACTCTAAAAATAAATGAAAAATAAATTACAACATGATAAACAAGAATACAATTAAATGTGTATTTTGCCGTGAAATTTGTCAACACAGAGAGACCGTGACCTATGATCATAACACACTCACAAAAAATACTTTTGCACATGTCATCCAAAAACTTTTACATGTGCCTTCGGTTTGGGCGATGACCCGAGATCGATAAAGTAATCCGAACCTTTCACTATGTAGTAGAAATTTAAGTTCGATCGGATATTGGTAGCTTACTAATCGAATCAAGTAATTTTTTGTGCTTTTTTAAAGTGTTTTGTTGCTCTTGTGCTGAAGAAGGACGTTACGCGGTTTGTTTCCGATGTCAAAAACTCCAATAATGGAAATTGGAAAAGCGCAAGGACTTAAAATAACGGAAAAGGATAACTGATGACCCAAAGACATGTCAACAAAGATGCTTTTGAGTCCACAGTCAAAAGCATCTTTCCACAGTCATAGTGCTCTTTCCTTTCCCCCCCCTTTTTTTTTTTTTAAGTTTAAAGAAAAGGTTAAAAAAGAACCAATGCTACAGCATGCAAAAAAATTACATATAGAACAAATAAGCCACCACTAGTTATGGACAGGCCCGATCCTGAGTTTTTTTTAGGTCCTATGCGAGGTTTGAAAATGAGGCCTCTTAGTTTTTAGTCTAGTATATTAATTAGTTGTTCGATACAGGAAACAAGCCATCCTCTCAGGTCATGAGTTCAAGCCTAAACAGCATTGTTTCAATTTGTACGGGTTTCAAAATTGTGTCGTTAAAATTTGAACGGGCCAAGGATCGAACTTGCGATCCCACCACTAGTTATGGACAAGCCCAATCTTGAGTTTTTTTTAGGTCCTAGGCGAGGTTTGAAAATGAGGCCTTTTAATTTTTAGTCTAGTATATTAATTAGTTGTTCGATACAAGAAACAAGCCATCCTCTCAGTTCATGAGTTCAAGCCTAAACAACATCGTTTCAATTTGTATTGGTTTCAATATTGTGTCATTAAAATTTGAAGGGGCCAGGGATCGAACTCGCGATCCCATGCTCAAAACACGCACGCCTTACCACTATACTACATTAGCTTAGTTGTAAAATAGTTTACATACATAATATTCTACTATTTGGGGCCCAATATTGGGTCCAAAATTAGAGACTATAGCGCGGTCGTCTGGTGAGCTTATGCCCAGGATTGGACCTGAATATGAAAAGTAGCCACGGGATTTGTTGCTTAACATTCTGGATAACTGTTTCTTTTTACTAGTACCATCTTTTCTTTTCTTTTCTTTTTTTAATATTTTTGCTTGGTGCTTGTCTATAACCTGAGCAATAATAACCTTATATATGGGCCATATTTAACCTATCCATATTCAATTCATGACCTATTTACCACCCACACATTTGCCACCTCTAAATATTACACATATTGCCCTATCAGTTTTCTCTCGAAACTTTATGATTGTAATTTTCATTCCCTCTAAATTTTTCTGGTTGGGGAAGTAAGAAAATAACATATTAAACCTATCTAATTAAGACATACTAACCCGGGGGCATGCAGTGCATGGTGCTATGCGATCTCAACCGTCCAAAAGTATTTTGGATGGCCCAAATTTTTAAAAACTCTTCCATTGATTGTCGAGACTAACGGTCTGGATGATGCACAACACACACTGCACAGCACAGTTTCCGCTTCCAATTATTAAACTCAAAGCTTGAGGCAACGAACATTTGATAACACGGCAAAAAAACTTCTGAACTATTGCAGATTTGTCGGATCATTAACGTAAGACTCCTGAAGTAGTCAAGATAAGTGAAATTTAGCTCGAACATCTGACTAAACCAAAAGAAGAAAGGGGTTCTAACTGGTAGAGGTGTCAAATGGGCCGGGTCGGCACGGGCACGGGCACGGCACGTTTGAAGGCGGCACAGCACGGCACAGGCACAGATTTAATCCTGACACGACACGGAACGGCACGGTCGTAGTGGGCACGCGGCACGACACGGGCACGGAAGTGAGCGAAAACGACACGGGCACGGCACGGAAGTGGAATGGGGCACGAGTCACAGCACGGCACGGGCACGGGACACAGCACGGGCACGGCACGGAAGTGGAATGGGGCACGAGTCACAGCACGGCACGGGCACGGGACACAGCACGGGCACGGCACAGAAGTTGGTTTGGCATGACACGGTCTTAGACGGGCACGGCACGGCACGGAAGTAGGATGGGACACGAGTCACGACATGGTTCTAACCAGGCACGGCACGGGCATGGGCACGGGCACGGGTATGAGCACGGAAGTAGAACGGGATTTTAGTCGGGCACAGGCATGACACAACACGGTGTAGGTTCTCGTCGTCGGGCATGGCACGGTACTAGGCATGGAAAAACCGAAAAAAAAAAATGTTATTAAATAAACAAAGGATTTTAGATTATAGTTTACTTTATTTGTATGTATTTTTTGATAATTCAATAATTTATTAATCTTTTCCTTTTATTTAAGTAAAATAAACTTTTAAAATATTTTATATGATTAAGAAATTTTGAATCAAAATTCAAACATGATAATAATAAAATATACCAATTACTACACATATACTAATATACATTATGTTTTATCTAATAAAGATTTATAAAAAATACATAGAAAAAAAGAAGAAAAAAAAACTACTTTAAAAAAAATGGTTTTAAAAAAATAATCTCTATGGGGTTCGAACCCAAGTTCTTGGAGACTTGGAAGTTGACACACATCTCAAACCACCAAGGCCAACAATCTTTTTGTGCTTATAATTAGAACAAGTAATATATATTACATAATTGATAATTCTATTCTATAAAAACGAGCCTCTTGTACGCTAGCCACACGATTGCGACACAAGTATGATGATTCATACCGTTCATTTTGTTGTTCTTGGTATTTTAATCACTCTCACAAATTTTCGGGTCTATCAGGTTTTGGAAGCCCTTTCATCGGGACGTAGATTTACTAATAGAATTTTTTTTGTTATGTGCGATTAAGTATATAATGATAACCAATTTACTTCATTTTTTGCACGAATGATATAATCACTCCCACATAAAAGGTAGACGGTTCCGATTTTCAAAAAATAACTCGGACGGCCCTCAAGTGGTGTATTATAGGACTTTAACGCGTTTAGAAGCACCGAATGTGTTCTGATCACGTGGTTTCTGACATCCGATTATCACCTATTCAGGGGAGAATGATAAATTATATAAGATCTTAAATTGTAACGGTTTAGATCAAACATTTGAAGAAATGAGTTTGCAGCTACCTTTTAAATCTATACATCGAACTTATCTGGTTCTAAACTAATGTATTCCGCTATAGTCCAATGTGCACTAGCCACACGATTGCGACACAAGTATGACGATCCATACCGTTCATTTTGTTGTTCTTGGTGTTTTAATCACTTTCGTAAATTTTCGGGTCTATTGGGTTTTGGAAGGCCTTTCATCGGGACGTAGATTTATTAATAGAAATTTTTTTGCTATGTGCGATCAAGTATATAACGATAACTAATTTACTTCATTTTTTGCATGAATAATATAATCACTCCCACATAAAAGGTAGACGGTTCCGATTTTCAAAAAACAGCTCGGGCGGCCCTCGAGTGATGCATTATGGGACTTTACGAGATTTTTTCTTTATTGAGTGCATATGCATTATAGTGCAGCTGTCGCACATGATCAGGCACAACACTGGTATAAATAGGAAGAGATGAGACCGAGAGCAACCCTAGCAGCCCTCTCTCTCTGTGTTCTCACTTCTCACTCTCATCTGACTCTCTCAATGTCTCTCTCTCTTACTCTCTCTGTCTCTCAACGTCTCTCTGACTCTCAACGGCTCTGAGTCTCTCTCTCTCTCATACACTCAGTCTCTCATTGTCTCTCCCTTTCAACGCCTGAGGCGTTCTCTCTCTCTCTCTCTCTCCCTCTCTCTCTCTCTCTCTCTCTCTCTCTCTTAACTCTCAAACAGTGATAGTCGATGAACACAGACCGGTGGTGACTGTCTTTGCCGGTTCCGTTTCCGGCGGTGAGTTGGTGACCGTTTCTGGTCCGTTGCTGTTGCCGTTTAGCGGATCTGTGACTCAAACCCTAGATCTACAACTTAATCTGAGTTTGCCCGACTCACCTCTATCTCAGAGTGTCTCTCTTCATTTTCGGTGACACACAACACTCAAACGGTAAGTATTTACAACCTTGGCCCGTTTTCTTTCACTATCGTCGGCTTTGGCCCATTTTACTGCAAGTATTTGGGGTTTTCATGTGAAAACATGTTAATTCCTGCTAGGTTACTACGGTTTTAGTTTTCCTGTTTGTTGACCACATGTTGACATGCATCCGTTTTAGGTTCTCTTCATGAATGATGTGTTAAGTTCAATATTTTTGAATAAAAATTCAGTTTGGGTTTATTTGGAAAAGCCAAATAATTAGGGTTTCTGAAATTAGGGTTTTGACTTGGTTTTTGAAATTAGAGTTACGAAATTAGGGCTTTTGTTAATTGTTACTAATTTCTGAAATTAGGTTCTCTTCATGAATGATGTGATAGCTAATTATGATTGGAAAGGCCGTGGTAGTGTTGTCTTCTTGATAAAAATTGAAACTACCTGTTTTTCACTTTCTGGACTCATGAAAATAATTTGATTTGAATATGTCTTTGACCTTTAAAGAAACAAGAGGGTAAATTCTGAATTTCTCTCTTGAATACTTTTTTCATTCTATGTTCTTCCTCCACAAAGCCATTGCAGTGAGACTCGTAGCATGAGAGCATGTTTGTCCAAACTGATTTTGCAGTGATTAATCAGTCTATTGTTGCTGCTTTGCATATGATTTTGTCAGTCTGCTGTTATATTATACCCACAGCCACTGAGCCACTAAGTAGGGTCTGTGAAGTTATTTACTTGAATATTGCATTTAGGGTTACAAAATTAGGGCTTTCGTGTTTCCCCTTTAATAACCCTTGTTATGGTATTTTTTTGTAGATGGCTACTGACTCCCACTCAGGTTCTTCTGATGAAGTACCACGAAACCCTATGGCACCACAGGGTATGGGTTCTGTAGGTGAGGAGGCTGCTTCAAACATTGTTGGTGGTGGAAGTGGAACAGGACCTTTAGGTTCTATTGCTGCTCCATCAGATTCTGTAGCTGCAAATTCAGGCCTTAGTGGTTCAAAAAGGTCATGACGCTACTCATGGGTATGGAATCATTTCTCTATAGTGAACAACTTCAAGGATGAAAAGGGTATTGACATAGGAAATAGGGCTGTATGCCATTATTGTGACACAAATTATAAATGCTTAAGTAATAATGGTGTAGGGCCACATGGTAGACATCTAAGAAGTAAACATGCCGATAAAATTGGTGGTGCATCTGATAGTAATTTTGTTTATTCAAAAGAAAAAATGAGACGTGGACCAGCCCTTTATGTAGCTGCAGTAAAACAACTATTTACTTTTGGTGATGATATTAGATTTGAATATTTTGTCCTAAATTGTCTGAATCATTCCTTTGCTAAAGTTTCTAGAAATTCAACCCGTAGTGATACGAAGAAAGCTCATAGTGAAGTTAAAAAAGATTTGATTAGTGAATTTGCAACTGTTGGTGCAATTGGTTTTACTTCTGATATGTGGTCTGGTATAAATAATTGTGATTATATTTGTGTGACTGCTCATTATATAGACTCTAGTTGGACTTTGCGAAAAAAAAATTATTACTTTCCGTTTAGTGGAGTTTCCTCATGATGTTGAATAGATTTTTGAAAGTATTATGGGTGTTTTTAGGGATTTTGAAGTTGTTGATAAAGTTTATAGCATTACTTTTGACAACCATAGCGCTAATACTGCTACACTTCCATTGTTTATAAGAAATTTGGTGACTCCTTATTTTGGTCAATTATTGCATTTGCGATGTGTATGCCATGTCATTAACTTAGTTGTACAAGATGGTTTGACACATATAGCTCCACAGATTTCAAAAATTAGAAATGTTGTTCTTTTTATTGCTACTTTCCCATCTAGGCAACAAGAATTTGATAATATTGCACATCATTATACAATCTTAAACCAAAAAATATGAACTCTGATGTTCAAAATCGTTGGAATTCGACCTACCTTATGTTAAAGTCTTGTAGGAAATATAGTGATGCAATATCTGCTTTTGTTAATCAGAGATATCGACCGTGTCGTGGTAATCCTTTAACTCTTGCTGATTGGAAAATTGGTTTTGAGTTCATGAAATTTTTGAAAGTATTTTATGTTGCTACCGTAGCTTGTTCGGATGTTCGTTATCCTACTTCTTATATTGTGCTTCATCATCTTTTCAATATCAGTGTCAATTTTCGTAAACATATGGAACATCCAAATTTTGCACATGCTTGTATAGATATAGAAGTAAAATTCAAAAAATATTATGAGAAAATGCCACCAATATTTATGTTAGCTGCAGTAATGGACCCTAGGATGAAGTTACAAGGTGTTAGCTTGCTCTTGAGAGAGATTGGTACGAATTTAGGGATTACTACTTTACCTTCTTTTGCTAATGTGAATGATTTATTGACTACCATGTATGCCAAATATGAATCTAAGTTTCGTTCTAATGTTGCCTGTACTGCTGCTCCTTTAACATCTTCTACAAGTACCAATGATGAATTTTGAGATTTTGTTAGTTCAAATTTAGGAATAGGAAGTAGCACTATAACTTCACGTATTGAACTTGAGAAATATTTGGACCTAGAATCTATTGACGTGAATGATAGGCGTGATTTTAATGTCTTAGCTTGGAAAAAAAATGAAGATAAATATCTCATTCTTTTAATCATGGCACGTGATCTACTAACCCCTCCTGTGTCTACAGTGGCATCCGAATCTGCTTTTAGTGCAGGTAAAAGAGTGTTGGATGAGAGGAGAGCAGACTAGCTCCAGACATTTTGGATTGTCTCATATGCTTGAAAGATTGGGAGGATGCACGCCTTGAAATTCAAAAACGCTCAGTTAAAGATGAATTCAGAGGTTATTCTGCAGATTCTGATATAGACAGTGATTAGGGGACCTGCTCTACTGCTCACCTGCTGGCATTTGGTTTGATTCTATTATTCATTTATTCCGTTGGGGTTGTATCTGTGGCTTATTCATTTCAGTATTGTGTTGTGGCAACTTATGAAGGCCTTAAATGGCAACATGATGTTGCCCCAGCTTCAGTTTTATGCTGTATGCCTTATGGTCTGTTTAGCTTCACTTAACTGAAGTGGATATTGCCTGCATGTGTTGTGGGGTGTGTGTGTGTGTGGCAGTGTGGTGTTCTATGGCTTATTCATTTCAGTAAGTGGACTGAAGTGGATGTTGTGGCAATTTATGAAGGCCTTAAATGGTAACATGATGTTGCCCCTGTTTCAGTTTTTGGCTATGATGTATTTTCTTAACTAATATGCTGAGCCTAAGTTTTGCTGCATGCCTTGTGGTCTGTTTAGCTTCACTTAACTGAAATGGATGTTGCCTGCATGCGTTGTGGTATGTGTGTGTGTGTGGCAGTGTGGTGTGTGTGTGGGGCAGTGTGGTGTACTGGTGTGTGTGTGTGTCTCCTTTAGTCTGAAATGAATAAGCCACAGACACAATCCCAGTTTTTGGCTAAGCGAAGTGTGATTGTATTGCAACTTATGAAGGTCTTAACGGCAACTTAACGTTGCCGCATCCATTTAAATTTCCGGCTATGATGATAAAAAAAAAAAGTAATGTCTGAGCCGTAGTGGTATTGTTATGAACTATAATTCTACGAAGTGGTGTTGCAACTTATGAAAGCCTTATTGGCAACTTAATGTTGCATCCATTTCAATTTTCTGCTATGATGATTATATCTGAGCAGAATTCTATTTCAGTTTTCTTCAAAATTTTGTTGGGATTTCAACTTTTGTTCTTGATCTTGATGTGTTATTAGCTTGTATTTAGCTTGGTGGATACCTCTAACCTGATTTTATGCCAAACCTAAAGTGTAACGAAGCCAGGCTAAATATTGAGTTTGTTTTTAGTTAGTATAGTTAATTTTATTTGATTGCATTGCTTAGCCGAGGTGGTGGCATAACCCCTCGCATATTCTGTTTGCTGAGTTGAGGTGGCGGCCTAGCCCCTCTAGTCTGTTAGCTGTTTATTTGATTGCATTGCATGAGTGTTAATTTTTTGCACTACAAGAAGAGGTAACCGAAAATTAAAATTGCTGATATATTCACTTGATGTATGCTTATCAGTTATCAGAAGACCCCAATGTTGTTTCTATTCGTTTCTTCTAATCTTATGAGTTTTATTGTAGTTTTTGGTTCATGAGTTTTATATTGTAGTTTTTGGTAGTCAAACATCGATACCTTCTTCTGAATGCCAATGTGTATTTTCAGAATTTGACAAATCATGAACTATGCATCTCTTTTTACGGTTCTGCAGTGAGCTATGTAAGTTTCTATCATCTATGTTTGACGCAGTCTACTGTTCACAAGTCTAAACCCTATTGGGGCTTACCTTCCTCTAGTTTGGTTAAAGAATTTGATAGTATAAAGAACGTCTTTTTGTTATGGTATCTTTAATCATCTCCAAAACTCTACTTAGACTAATTGGGTGCTTAAAAGAAGCTACGTCTATAATGAAGATTGCAGATTCCGACGATATGCTATATGATTTCCACTAGAATATGCATAAAAATAGAAGCAAGAGAGGAACTGTTTTGGTTTTATCTACTTCTCTTCTTTTTTTTGTTCATTTAGGCGGTGCCCGCGGTTTTAGGGTTTTGGATTGGTTGCGGGAGAAGAAAAAAGAAAGCAAATAAATGAAATAAAGCTTCTTTTTTCTTGGTTGAGCTAGAAAATGAGAACAAAACAAAGAAAAGATCTTTCGAAGAAGTCCATTTCTACAGTCTCAAAATTGATTAAGGAATCCTATATCCCTTACATTTTCCTTTTGCTTGAAAAATCCAAGATCCTAACATACCCTTAGGCTTGGATTCCTAGGTTTTCTATCACTAATTGTCGTTACAGTCCTCACAACCCTGGAGTCCTAAGTTGCTTTGTTTTGAGATTGAATTTTTGTTGCCCTGAGCTCTCTCTTGATTTGTCAAATTCTGCATGATTCGTTCTTCATCATGTTATTGTCAATATATTTTTGATGTTTACACATGTGTCATGTGTCATGCAAGCGTTTTCTAGATGTTCTGCTGAATGCCAATGTGTATTTTCTTTGTTGTTTGGTACATTACAGATGCTCGATGATGCAATTTTTTTTGTCAAAAGAAGATGTTGATTGAGCTGTTATGGATTGCTTTCTTTTATTGTAGTTTTTTATATATGCAACTGTTGCATCCATATTCCATCAGAGATTCAGAATGGCCTTGATTGTAAATTTTTTTTTATCAGAATAGCTTTGATCGTAATATGTACAGAGATTGATATGAGTTGGTTAATAAATGAATTTGTTTTTAATTTGACATTGACTTTTATTATTTTCCGAGGGAATTTCTTTTTTTATGATCCAGGTATAAATTTATTGGTGAATGTGGATGATTATATAGTGCAATATGGATAAAGCATTCAACCACGATTTTTCTAATAAAATGTCATCTTTTACTTGAGAAATAACGGATTTTCTTAAAACTGTGATCTTATCATATAATTAATCTTGAAAATACTTCTACAATCTGAAAATAAGGATGATGCTCTGCTCGCATTTCAAATAGCTTTTGATTTGGTCGAGAACGAGCACCAAGCTTTTCTACTGAATGTGAAAAATCTACTTTCTGGTCCTAAATCTCACGGTCTCACCCATCCGAAGATTCCGAACCAAGCTTTTCTACTGAATGTGAAAAATCTGCTTTCTAGTCCCAAGTCTCACGGTCTCACCCATCCGAAGTTTCCGAACCAAACTTTTCTACTGAATGTGAAAAATCTGCTTTCTGGTCCCAAGTCTCACGGTCTCACCCATCCTAAGATTCCGAACCAAGCTTTTCTACTGAATTTGAAAAATATGCTTTCTAGTCCTAAGTCTCATGGTCTCACCCATCCGAACCTCCACAGCAACATTGAATTTCATGGTGATTCTTTGATAGTAATGATGCTATTGTCTCTCTCTCTCTTAGCAACATGTTAGTATGGATTTCAAAGACTACCCATAACGAATCCCAAACGTCCATCCCGGGCTCGAACCCTGTCCATTGCCAACAACGTTAGTTACTAATGTTATTATGTTAATTTTGAATATAACATTTGTGAGAGCATGTATTCTCTATGGGGATGCACCTTGCACTGTTGAACGTAGGACACTTGAATACTTGATAGTGGATAATCGTTACTCATTAGGATTGAAATATTGAATACCACAATATGCAAACTTAAGAACATTAGAGGCACCGGGCACCGGAATGTGTGTTTTTTGGGAAGATTTTTTTTTAGACGAAAATCGGTTACGGCACGACACACGATTAAGGGCTGGCACGGCATGACACGAACTGACAAAAAAAGGCACAACACGACACGACCCGACAAAAAAAAGCACGGCACGACACAACCCGACAAAAAATGCATGGCACGACACGACAAAAAAGGCACAGCACGACACAACCCGACAAAAAAGGCACGGCACGACCCGACCCGACAAAAAGAGGCATGGCACGACACAGCACGATTAATTAATCAGGCACGGTACGACATGACACGATTTAAAAAAGGCACGGCCCGATAAATCAAAATGGCCCACTACAGCACGGCACGGCACGTCATGGCACGATGAAAGTAAATGGGCACAGTACGGCATGACACGAAGCACGGTTGGCATGGAAGAAAATGGCACGGCACGGCACGACTGGCACGTTTGACACCCCTACTCACTGGCCTGCCCCTTTTTGTCACCGGATACCCATCCAGCCCCACCCCGCGTCACACCTTTTTCGCCCAAGCCCCGTTTCAAGTGATATATCCCAAATACCCCCACCTTCAGCACTCTCAGGAGAGAATTGAAGACCTAGCTCCCTTCTTCGCCGCAATCGGGATCATCGTCCCCTCCTCCTCTTTCGAAGAGGCTCCGATGCTCTTCTTCCACCTCTTCTGTTTGATTCTCCGCCCTGACCATAGATCTGGAGATGAAAGCTTGATCCGCCGGCAGAGACTACGGTGGTAGCAGTGGCAAAAACTACGGAGGTTGTGGCGTTTATGGTGGAAGAGGTGGTGGAGATTACGGAGGCAGAGGTGGCTGCACACCGAGTATGTATGATGCAGCTGTAACCTGGAAAGGAGAAAGGGAAGAATCAGTTGAAGGCCAGGGAAGATTATTATTATTATTTTTTGAATTCATACCTATTCGTTCTTTTTTTGTTTTTTTGGTGGTATGATTTTTTTTTTTTGAAAGGTGTAAATTTTTAATTTTGTGATGTGAATTTTATTTTTTTCGAGGATGTGAATTCCTTTTTTTTTTTTTTTAAGGTGTGAATTCTTTTTTTTCAAGAGTGTGAATTCTTAATTTGGTGATGTAAATTTTGGATTTGTGCTTCGGATGGCGTCGTTTTCCGATCATGGATTGATGGAACACAGCGCCATTCTTGGCGACGAAGATGGATAGAACGTGTCGAAAACAGAATTCACCTCGTTGTGAACACTGCTGATGGGGGACCATTGAGACACGGTGGTTTTCGTAGATTAACCAACCTTGAAAATCTTTGATTATGTTTATTACTAGTATATAGTAGAAATAGTAGATGCAGTTTATTATTTTTCTTATGCACTTGTTTATATATGTAGAATGACTAGAATCAATTTTAAAAAGTTATCCGGTGAATTCTTACTTTTTCGAAGGTGTGAATTTTTAATTTGGGTATGAATTCTCTCTTTTTCAACCGTGTGAATTCTGCAAATGTGTGAACTCTGTAAACGGTGTAAATTCTAAAAAGGCGTGTGAATTATGGAGGTGTGAATTTTGCAAATGATTGTGAATTCTGGGGGGTGTGAATTCTGCAAATGAGTGAATTCTATGAGATGTGAATTCTTAGGGGTGTGAATTCTAGGGGGTGTGAATTTTCGGAGGTGTGAATTCTTGGAGGTGTGAATTCTTGGGGCGTGAATTCTTCAAAGGGGTGTGAATTCTAGGATTGTAAAAAGTAACCAAGGCAAAATAGTAAAAACATATTAAAAAATGGTCTGAATGGAATAGCACTACAAAAAGGGGTTTAGAGGGGATAGGAGGAAAAAAATAGGACCCGCCAGTAATTTCTCCAAGAAGAAAAACATGAAGGGTGCTGTTAAATACAACTGCGAATTTGCTACATGTAACCGATTCATAAAAGGAAATTTTTGGATTCCTTCTTATGAAGTGGCTACATATAACAAATTCGCAATTGCAAATAGCCGGGTCCAACATGAATACCTTGAGGACTTCGAGTTCTTTTGGTAGGCTCTATGCGACCTTGTTATAAAATCCTAGCTTATATCTGTCTCTAATAGAGTCCTTTAATTTATGATATCGAAGAATAAGAAAGAAAGTCTCATGGGATTAGTTTGATTTAGGCAGACTTAACTCTTGAATTTTTTTTTTCATCTCGAGGAGCAAATTTATCTATTTAGATAAGATGACGGGCCATACAAAAATATGGGGTAGCCAATAAAGGGGAACAAAAGGGAACATATGCGAGGTTCCCTTTGACTCTGATGCTTCTTTGTAATCGAGATAAGAGGAAGTAGCTATGGTGAAGTGCAAGGTAAATCATACTATGTCAAATTTTACCATTAGCGGTATTAGAAAACCCCCGGCAATAAAATGGCGGTAAATATTTTTTTCGCTTTCCGCGTGAGTTGAATCCGAAACCCCCAGATCTTCGCGCACGTGTGTGACCAACTGGGCTAACCCGCATTTTGGGTCAAATAGATTAAATAATATTATTTATATTATACGGGTCAGTTTTATTATATAAGCGGCGGTAATACACCACCGGTATTAAAAACAATTGTATATTCTACTTTTCCCGGCAATAATTTAAAAAATCATCGGGAAAAGTCACTCAAAACGGCAGTCATAGGAAAACAGTCGTTTTAGG
The DNA here is from genome assembly GCA_019656835.1 of Rhododendron ovatum. NCBI lineage: Eukaryota > Viridiplantae > Streptophyta > Magnoliopsida > Ericales > Ericaceae > Rhododendron > Rhododendron ovatum. The sequence continues at coordinate 39,068,842 of CM033795.1, forward strand.
GTAATTATTCCCGACGGTCTTATTAATGCCGCTAAAAGTATCTTTTAACGGCATTTATTTAATGCCAGTAATACTACCGCCGGTAAAGCCAAAATTTGGCGTAGTTATAAGATGGCAGAGTACTGTTATGTGAGTCTAGTTCCAAATCAAGTTCATGGAACCCGTACGAAATGGATTTGAGTTCGGCTTTGTGGCACCAAAATACTGATTAATTTCTCTTGTTTGGTTTGGGAGGAAACATAGAGGAAAATAACAAAATTAAGAATAAAGCACAATGAATTTTCCTATACAATTTTTCTCAAAGTTTTCTTGTCCTTTTTCCTTCCTTTCCTCAAGTTCCAAACGGGCCATAAATGAACCAATAAGTGAGTTAAGCCCAGCTAATTAACGTCCTTTGATCCCACAATGGTCGCATTCTTTAAAGCCCATCCTAATTCGAGTCCAGTGTACTGTTGCCACACTTTGGAAACGTTAAAGCCCATCCTAATTCCTACAGCCCATCCAACAGCCGTTTCACATGCTTACGCATGGGATGAGATGACCCCAAGAATTATTGACAAGGAGAATCGAACCGAGACCTTATTAGGATGGAGCAAACACCTAACTGCTCTTGATTTCGTGTGTTGCAAGCTTGGTTGTCGAGTAAACTCGAATTAGACTCCTTTTATCCACCTAATTTAGTACTTCAATCCTCCGTTCGACTATTTTATTTTTTTTCCCTTAGAGTATTGGTGCTGAAGTCCTAAACCATGTCATGCTCTTTAAAGCACTGCTGCTAATAAACAGCTAATTCATCGAATTGCTGCCCCCATTTTTCATATCAACCAAGCTTCCATTTTCTTCCAACTTTCCAAAGGTATTAGTACAAAAAAGGATTTCAAACTTGAACACGCCATGTTTTATTGGGAAGGTAGGTACCGTTGATATAGTTGAAGCACACTTCATTCCGATGCCAATAAAAAGTAACCCATCGAGTGGGACATTGAGTATCCTATCAATCCACGATTTCATTCGAATTCCAGGGCCCGGATTGCATAACAGAATTGAGCTTACTTATTTATGACACAAAAGTTACAAACTCTACCAGTTTCTGGCTAGTATTTCACAATATTTAATTCAGACAATAGATAAAACCCCCATATTTTCAGAACAAAAATTTCTTCAAACGCCCTGCGAATGATCTGTTTTTCGATCTGCTCCGTTCTCCGATCAATCTTCACCATTACAGTCCTTAACTTCCTCTTTCTTACTTCCACCAACTTCACTGATGATGATGCCAATGAATTTACAAGGCTCGGCTTCCTCCAGCATTTGAACCACACTCCTCATTTTAGGCCTCATGTTTGGAAGCCTTGATGTGCACAGAATGGCGATTCTTAGTACCTTGATTGCCTCTTCCCTGTGAACTTCTCGGATGTTGGAGTCTACTATACTTAACACAGATTCTTTGGTCTTCAACTTGGTGGATACCCAATTTACTACGTCCCGATTGTCTCCGTACTCTGGCTCAATCGGCTTTTTTCCAGTTACAAGCTCCATCAGAACCACTCCAAAGCTGTACACGTCGCTCTTCTCGTTCACCTTGTAGGTATATCCGTATTCTGCAAAAATGATACAATTAAGAATCAATATCAGCACAAAGGAAGACAACAGTCGAGATATGCGTAAGTTAGTCTGGATACCTGAGTTATCAAAAAAGACAACAGTAATTGTATAGAACAATTGACATGAAAGAAGCATGCTTACCGGGAGCTATATAGCCATGTGTTCCCGCAATCACATGGGTCGAGTCCTTGCTTTTGTTGCCCTGATCAATCTTCGCTAGTCCAAAATCAGCAATCCTCGGCTTGCAGAACTCGTCCAACAAAATGTTACTAGACTTCACGTCCCGGTGAATCACCGGCCTCTCGAGGCCGTGGTGCAAGTACTCCAACCCCTTTGCCGCACCAACAGCTATCTCATATCTAGTCTCCCAATCCAAAGCCATCTTCCCGCACGTGTGCAACCGGTCCCACAAACTCCCGTTTGGCAAATACTCGTACACCAACAAGCTCGAGTTGTCACTCGTTATACTGCAGTACAACTTCACCACGTTCACGTGCCTGATCGAACTCAACGTTTCCACCTCTGCATCAAACTCCTTCGACTTCCCCGCGCGCTTGGTTAACATCGGGGTAGTGCCCCGGTTCTTTTTCCGGCCACCGGAATCCGTGTTCCATATGTGCTTCACGGCTAGCTCAATCCCATTTGCTAACAAAACCTTGTACACATTTCCGGACCCACCTTTCCCTATAAGATTCTCTTGCTTGATTGAATCAAGAATCTCATCCTCTGTGAAACTTAAAACATGGAATGACTTTAAGTCCCAGGAATCTTCTTTCAAAGATCTGTCTTCATCTTTACGACTACCCTTCTTCAGATACAAGACACATGGAATTGACAGAAGTAACAAGATTGCACCCACTGCCACGCCGAGTATGATCAACCAGAGGCTTTGAGACCTACCGGCATCCGACGAACACCGTCGGAAAAACTTGATGTTTTGACTACAGAGGCCATTGTTTCCGGCGAAGCTCCCGTTATAGGCCAAGAGCGACAGAGACGACGGTATGGGTCCGGTTAACCGGTTGTTGGAAAGATCAAGAAGGCTTAGCTTTAGTGAAGACAGAGTCGCTGGAATTTGACCGGAGAGCTCGTTTTCTGACAAGTTTAACGAGTTTAAAGCCGGGAATGACCCAATAGAGGCCGGAATTACGCCGGAAAGTGAATTGACGGCCATGTTTATGTCATTGAAAGCAACACAATTGGCTATAGTCTCCGGTATTGGACCAGAAAACATGTTTTTCTGTAAATAAAGACGGTTAAGAAGTTTTAGTCCTCCAATTGAGGACGGAATTTTACCGGAGAATCGATTGTCGCTTAAATCAATCGCGATTAACGCCGTGGCTTTAGCCATCTCCAACGGCAATTCACCGGATAACTTGTTATTACCGACGATCAGTTGAGAGAGAGACTTTGCATTACCAATATCAGATGTAATCGAGCCTTCGAACTGATTCATGGCCAAATCAATCAATCTGACTTGGGGTAGTCCCCAGATGCCACTCGGGACTACCCCAGACAACAAATTGTTGCTCACCCGTAATCGGTTGAGCGACATACAATTCGCGTAACCCACCGGAATATCTCCGATGAGGTTGTTCTGAAGCAGCAAAAGCTGTGTCATCTTCCCCTGCTTGCACATATCCGGCGGGATCGGACCCGTCAGGAAATTCTCCGACACGTCGATGAAAATGAACTCCGACTTCGACCCGAGCGCCTGAGGGATAAAACCCGTGAGCTTATTCTCGTAAAGTGACAAATTCACAAGCTTTCCAAACTCCCCAAACTCTACCGGTATCTCACCGGAAAACCCGTTTTCGTACAGTTGTAAAGTCAGTAGCTTATTCAGTGTCCTGAGCTCCGACAAATCACCCTCCAGATAGTTTTTCGAGGCGTCGAATTTCTCCAAATTGGTCAGGTTTCCGAACCCAACTGGGAATCTTCCTGTCAAGCCGTTGCCGTAAAGCTCTAGCTGCCACAACTTCTTGAGCTTCGAAATCTCCACCGGAATCTCGCCGGCGAGATAATTATCCGACAGCTCCAGATTTACCAGCTCGGTTAAGTTCCCAATTCCTTTCGGAATCCGCCCCGCGATGCTGCAATTCGACAAGTAAAGCCAATTCAACCGAGCAAGCTCCACCACCACTTCCGGAAAAGGAGTCCTATCGAGTTGGTTATTGTCTCCCAAGCTCAGCACGACAAGACCCGTCATGTTCCGCAACGAATCCCACGGAAAAGCACCAGACAGCCCACTGTTGTTCAAATAGAGATAAGTTAATTTGTTCAGTGGGGATATGTCCGGGAAAGGACCGGAGAAAAAGTTGTTGCCGAGGTCTAGGTACTGTAACTTGACGCAGTCGAGCAATTGCTCGGTGATCGGACCGTGGAGTTGGTTGTGGCCTAGGGAGAGTTTCTGGAGGGATTTCAACTGGCAGATTGAGTGGAAGGGGAGGGAGCCGGTGAGGCGCTGGTTGGATAGGTCGAGTTGGGTGATTTGGTCGGTTGGGTCGCAGGTGACGCCGGTGAAGTTGCAAGGGGGATTGTGGGGTTGCCAGGAGGAGAAGAAGGTGGTGGTGGCGGCGGTTTGGAGGGTGGTTTTGAGGTTGAGGAGGAGTTGGAGGTCGGTGGTGGTGGAGTGGGTGGGGGAGAAGAGGGAGAGGAGAGAGAGTAGAGAGAGGAAGTGGAGGGTTTGGGTGGAAGAGGTGGCGGACGACGGCATGGTGGAGGGTTTTTGGGGGAAGGGATGAGAGGTTTCTGGCGGTGGTTTGAGAATGGGAGAGGAGAAGACGAGGTATTTTAACAGCGAGATTAAATTGTACACGCCCCGCCGTTTACAAGGGTTGAGCGGCAAAGCATGGATTAATGCCACCTCACCACTTGGCTCATCCAATACGTTCAATTCCTTTCTTTTCAATCACTTCCTCACACTTAATTTAGGATTCTAGACTATTTATATATTATTAAAAATTTAATTGTTGCTATTTTCAATTTTATTAAACCGTGCGAAGATCGTAATTAAGTTGTCTTTAGAGCTCTCATAATTAAGTATTTACTCTTTATTTGGAACATTATGAAGCAGAAATTTGATTATAAGAGACTTATAGACAAAATTTAATTATGACTATTTAGAATAAAATGATCAAAATAATAAGATTTTCGTACGGGTTCAAACAGATTAAAAATTGTAGCACTTAATTTTTTTAGACCGTTTATATATTAAAAAATATAGTTGAAAATTGAAGTGTTTCAATTTTTAATCCGTTTTAACTGATGTGAATATCTTATTATTATGATCATATTATTCTAAAAGATCACAATTAAATTTTGTCTCTAGAACTCTTATAATCAAGTTTCTGTTTCAAAAGGTTCCAAATAAAGAACAAATACTTAATTATGAGAGTTTTAGAGACAACTTAATTACGATCTTCGCACAGGTTTAATAAGATTGAAAATCAAAACAATTAAATTTTTAATCATATTTTTAATATATAAATAGTCTAAAAGAATTAAACTAAATTGAGTGTGAAGAAATAATTGAATGGAATGAGCCAAGTGGTGAGGTGGCATTCATCCATGCCTTTGCCGCTCAACTCTTGTACGCGGTGGGCCGTGTGCAATATCTCTTTAACAGCTAATTACTCTACTATTTTGGGGTTTTGGCTAAATAAGTTAATTGGCTTTAATTTTTTCTATCCAAAATTTTTTTCTCTTTTGTTAATTTTGTGTTAAAGTTTTGTGGATAATTGTTTCAACTCGATAACAGGAATCGAAAAAGTAAAAAATTATGGTTCAAACATAATTTTTTGAATAAAGACAAAAAAATTTGCTTATTATCTTATTGTTTATCTTTATTCAAAAAATTTGGGTTTTGATTGTAATTTTTTACTTTTAAATTCCTCGTCATGACGAAGCACTAATTTACAAAAAAATAAAATGACGAAAAATCACTAAATGCAAAAAAAAAAAAATTGAATAAGCACAAAAAAAATCCAAATGAATTATTTATCCAATCATAGAGGTGAAAAGAAAACCCGGTTAACCGATCTGGAAACAAAAACCGGACCACACCGATAATTTGGTATGGTTTTAGAAGTAAGCGCTTGAGTTCGTTTTCTCGACCATCCAAAAGTGTTTTGGATAATTCGAATTAAAAACAATCTATTAACGGTAAATAGATTATTTTTAATTCGGACCATTCAAAATAATTTTGGACGGCTAAAATTGAGCTCCTCCATAAATAATTTATTCTCTTTACTCTTAGCCAAACGGAAAAGAAAAGTCCGGTCCGCTTGACAAGATTTAATCCGAAAATAAATCGAAACGAACCAGATGTATTTATATATATTAATGTCTGTTTAATAAAAAGAAAACACTTTAATTTTTTAATTCAACATTTATTGGCTTAATATCATTCTTATTCCACTTATATAGGATGTCGTTTGGACGTTGAATGGTTGCTGGAATTTTTTTAATGCTTTTTTTTTTTTTTGATCCGCGAATTTTTTTAATACTTGCTTACCATTTAGTGGCTTATGTTGTTTAAGTGTACATAAAACCGTGTCGTTATTTGGACTTCAAAATTATTACTTGAAGTCACCAGTATTTTTGTTCGAAACTAAAAAACAAAAATATACCGGTTAAACCGAACAAAGTCGAACCAAACCGAACCATTAAATATTTTGTGATTTGATTTACATACTGTTCAAACCGAAATGTATAGTATATATAGTTTGAAAAATTGCATAAACTCGACCATTTACACCCAGACCTCCTAGGGGTGAAATCGGTTTGGTTTCTTTAGACCAAAATTAAAATCAAACCGGTTTCAATTTCTTTTCAAAATAAAAAACTAAACCGCACCAATAGCTTGGAAAAACCAAACCAAACAAATATTTTTGACCGGATTTTTCAGTTGGTTAGGTTTTGTCGGTTTTTACTTCACCCCTAGACCTCCACTCATCCGGCATACTTTTGCCCTTTTGATTAATATTGGCGTGGTTACAACGATGTTAACGAATGGTGTAATTGTGACTTGCAAAATACCAAGGTTGCGTTTTCACTTAAACTTTTTCGACTTCTTACTAATAACAATAGTCAAATTGTTTCCGCTAAATGATAGCAGTAGTTGATGTATGTAAAGAAAATGACTTGTCTAAAAATCCGTAAAAACACAACTTTAGTCTATTTAGTTTAGTGTAAACACTCCTTCAAAATTATAGTCACACCACCTCGTTCATGAACCATTTTATATTAAGAAGCAAAAAAAACTTCTGCTATATATTAGATATCATGCTTTTTATTATCGAATACAATTGTCCTCATTATAGAAGGAGTTTTGACTTAATTCATTCCTATTAATAATAAAATGTCAACACAATAAGACCTTACTCCTTAATTAGCGACTGACTATCATCAGCGAGCCGGTGGACGAATCCAGAGCACAAATAAAGGTTGAGTTTCGTCCACAGCACAAATAAAGGTTGAGTTCTCATCGGGGACAAAACTGGGATTTCTTCAACGCGGAGGCCAAATTATGAACAATAATTTTTAAAATTTTAAGGTTTGGAAATCTAATAGTTTATTTGATTTGGATTTTAAGGAGATTTTTTGGGTAATTAGTGGAGAGAGATAAAAAAAAAATGAGAGAAATAATTGAATGAAAAATTGATTGGAGACCGTGCAAAAAGAGGGAGGGCTTGGATTTTGGGACCCAAAACGAACATAGTTTAAAGCATTTAAATGTTTAAGTAACACCCAATACAAAAACCAATATATTGTGGCTCTTAACAAACAAAAAACAACTAATCTTAATTGTTCGGCCCGGAGTTCCCCCATAGATTTGGTTGCATAATTTCACTCCTTGTGACCGCTCTAAAAACAGACTTGCGGGTGCGATGTAGAATGCCATAAAAGACTTGATTGAAAATCTTCCTACCACCAATTGTTTTTAAGAGAGATGGTGAAAAAGCGGTCCGACAAGTGATATCAGACCCAGGAAGTCATGGGTTTGAGTTGCGGGAACATCATCATGAGAAAGGGATTGTTGGGCCCGGAGTGGCCCTATGGATTTGGTTATACAATGCCACTCACTGCAACCGCTCTAAAAATAACCTTGTGGGTGCCATGTCGAATGTCAGAAAAGACTTAATTAAAACTCATCCTACCACCAATTAGTTTTAGGAGAGATGGTAGAAAAACGGTCTGACATTAATATTTAAAAACAAGTGGAGTGGAGTGTATATGGTGCATCTCTTATACTTTCATGCAAATAGGAAAGGTGTGATTCCCCAAAGCACTCATCCATCCCCCTAAATTCTCTAGGATAGAGTAGATTAGGTTTAACAATTAACAAAAAAATTATTTTTAAAATACCCAAAACTACACGGGGGCCGTGGCCTCCATAAGCCCTCAGTTAGTTTCATCTCTGGTTCTCATGCCTCATCCTAGAAAGGTCCTGCATGTCGAACGATTAATTCCAAAAATATCGAAATAAGTTTCCAGATTATAAGTTTACAAGAACGCACCCTAATTATCGTCTTCTTCAGTGGATCCATTTATGGTAGTAGTAAACTCACACTCAAGAGAAGCTACTGCTAGTGTAGTTGGTTATTTCCTTTCCCTCTTCTGTGGAGGCCTTGGTTCGAGCCTCACGAGGGGCGAATTTTGGATGCTAGGGCTATGGATAGTATTAGACTTAATCTTAAATTGCTGATCTAAGCCACCCAAATTTGGTTAATATATTTTAGAGGTTATTCCACCTATAGTCAATTGGTTTTAGGTTGGAATCTTCTAAGAAATCTAACATGGTATCAGAGTTAGGTCTTGGGTAGCCTCACTTATCTCTGTTGCCCGAATCAATTGCCTTATCTCATCAATTCATACCTCCACGTGCATCCGGGCTGCACGTGAGGGGTCGCCCTAGTCAAATCTTCTAGTTTTGTCAATTCGTACATCCACGTACATCCAGGCTGCACGTGATGAGGAGTGTTAGACTTAATCCCACATCGGTCAATTATCTCCTCTAAAACTAGTACTATATGAGCTGGGGTGGCCTCTCCACTCTTTGCCAATTGATTTTAGGTTGAAATGCTCCAAAAAATCTAATGGATAGCCTCTGGTTCCCTCTGTACTAACTCTAACACTCTCCACTAATACCCGTTAATGTATAATATATCGGGGGGAAAAAACTCACACTGAAGAGACTGAGAACGGAAAAAGAGAGAAAATCTGCATTTAAAGAAGGGGCGGGGGAAAAGAACAAAAAGAGCAATATTCCAGCAAGCAATGAATTCATGCATGGTACTACAGTAGTAAGCTAGCTAGCTAGGTGATTTGGAAGCCAAACCACCAAAAGCCGTGGAGAGGGGGCACTTGTTCCACTTTATTAGCTCTAAAAAGCAGGCGGCAAATCACTTCATGATTATGTCGTGTAACGGAGAAAGTCAGAAGACCACGGAAACCCCACTCCTCCGAATTATTCCCGTCCTTATTTAATTGTTCACTACGATTTTATGTGTATTTTTAATGATTTATACTTTTTAATATATATTATGTTACATGTTATATATTTTTGAAATTATTATCTTGTGAAAAAAATAAAATCTATCAAATAAAATTCATATTTCATATTTTTAATAATATATGTTGAGAAATATAAATTATTAAAAATACGTATAAAATAGTAGTAAATAATTTAATAGGACCGGAGTGAGTACTCCCTCCGTCCCTAATTAATTGTCCACCTTTCTATTTTGGGTTGTCCCAAAGTAATTGTCCACTTTCCAAAAATGGATGGGTAAGACTTGCCAAAATTCCTTTTTTGCCCTTCTTTTTAAAATTGAACTAGTAGTACGTACATTTCAAAAAATTCACATTAAATGGTTAAATGTCAACCAAAACAACATAGATTCCCAACTGATATTGCCGCAAAGTTTTTGAATTTAGTTGCACTAATTTTTTCAAACTCACAGAGATTTTAATTGAGGGACATTTTTGGAAAGCAAATATTTTTAGGGTATAATAATGTTGTCTACTTAAATAGTTGGATTTCCCGTAATGAACAATTAATTAGGGACGGAGGGAGTAATAAATAAGCCGCCGATCGACGTTCACCTCTGGAATATGTATAGTATTACGTACCCCATTCTCTTCCACACAATTCATTCAGCACGTGGAATATATATAGTGCTTTATTAGTATACCCTACGCCATGGTCAGCCATTAACATTTTTTTTGGTTAGTGGGGGTCACAGTCTCACAGATTCAAGTTAACTTTCAGTACTAAGTACTAACTTAAGGGTATATGGTTTGCCTAAATAAGCTATTTTGCCTTTTATTTTTATTTTTATTCAAATACTTTTTGCATTTGTTATGTAGTTTCGCGTTAAATTTTTGTGAATTTTTATTTGTCTCGACGAAAAGAATCGAAAAAGTAAAAAAATTTGTGATCCAAACTTATTTAGCCGGGAAACCCCAAGTAAGAGGTTAAATTGTCTCAAAGACTTATTATATTTTTGGCTTGATGCATATTACCTTCATTTGTCATACTATCAACTTTCATAAAGAAGATTGATTTTCATCCTCCATATTTGGACTACCAAAAATTTATGGTGGATCTCCTCTATTTTCCTATTCATCCTTTGTCATATCCCATTTTAATCGTCAAATTTGTTTTGGTACATTTATCTTTTGTAAAATTGGTACGAATCAAAAGATATTTACAATATCTTTAAAATAAGACCAATCTTGAGTATTTTATTCATAAAAATAGAAATATGATAATTTGAATTTTGGAGGGAAAGTGATGAAATTTGAGATTTGGAGTGAGTTTTTTAAAGTACATATAAAGGAAGAACTAAAGTATCGGGTTGTAATTGTTATGAATAGTAAAAACCCTTTAAATTACAAAACAGTATTGGTCCTCCAAAATGAAGATTTGGAGAAGGTTGGCCGGGTTGGAGATGCTCTTAGAAGAATGTTGATTTTCTTGGGATAAAGTGATGTAATTTTTGCCAACCGGAACAATTAGTTTTTTTCCCCACATTGTAGAATGTATTTCAGTATATTAGTTAGCTATATTAGGGCCGACCACTGCTCCATCAGCTTGAGTCCACGACCTCATCCTTGAAACTCAAACCCAAAAAAAAAGACCACTAAGTGAAAGCCCAAGGTCTCCCGAACAGTTAGTTTAATGATTTGAGTAACTTAACAAGCTAAGATTACAAGTTGAACTCCTATAGGATTTGGAGTTGAAGGCAAGTGAGTGGTGGCTGGTATTGGTCCTCCAAAATGAAGATTTGGAGAAGGTTGGCCGCGTTGGAGATGCTCTTAGAAGAAGGTTGATTTTCTTGGGATAAAGTGATGTAATTTTTGCCAATCGGAACAATTAGTTTTTTTCCACACATTGTAGAATGTATTTCAGTATATTAGTTAGCTATATTAGGGCCGACCACTGCTCCATCAGCTTGAATCCACGACCTCATCCTTGAAACTCAAACCCAAAAGAAAAGACCACTAAGCGAAAGCCCAAGGTCTCTCGAACAGTTAGTTTAATGAAACTCCTATAGGATTTGGAGTTGAAGGCAAGTGAGTGGTGGCCGGTATTGGTCCTTCAAAATTAATAATATACGTAAATTGGTCGAGACACCTGAGTTATAAAAAAATTCTACAGAAGAATGTCAAATACTTTTGTTGATGGGTTGAACTAGAATAGTTGATAAACCGACAAGTGGATATCAACTGATATACTAGCAGCCAGCTCATAGAAGCATGGCCCATCAAGAGTAAATATTTTAGATATCTAATCACCAACAAAAAGACAAATTACATGTACGCACTGCGTGGAAATTAAGTGTCCTTGCCCATTGGAATGTCAATAAGATTCGAAAAGGAGAAATAAAACACATATATCAATGCAAATTCTTTTTTACATTTTTTAAATATATTTTCACACATTTTTATTCACGCCTAACAAATTTAAATATACATTTTTAAACCTTAATGACTGTCCAATAGATTGTTTTTAGCATTTTCCGCAAATTAAAGACTTCCATGGTTGGCAATTGGCACATTAAATGAACACGTTTACATGTTTGAGATCGAATTCCCAAAATGGGAAGACAGACAAATGATGAACGTCTCTGATATGCATCGGGTTTTTACTTTAATCAATAATTGAATTGAACTGAACTGATCCTCAAAATCAGTACTTCCCCAAATTTAACCAGTAATCCCAAACCTGACAAATCCAGTTGTTATTTGTCTTAAACCTATATCTGCTAAAATTTGCCATCTTGGTATAGTTCTTCTCATTTGGACGCTTAAACTTTACCTTAGTGCAGAGCATCTTATCCATTGGGTACGACATTTTGAAACGGAAGTATTATCATAATTCATAAATTAGGTGGGCGCCAACTTTTTACCACTCTCAGGCCCCGTTCTAGTTTAGGTTCTTTTTTAAAAGTTTTTTTAATTTTATTTTTAAGTTTAAATATAATAAAAATGAAAAATAATTTTTTGATTTTTTTGTACCGTATAAAAGATCAAGATTCATATTGGTAGAAAAATTATTTACATAAATACATAATTTTTAAACTTAAAATTATCTTCTTTCAAAAAGTATTTTTTGGAAAAACCGGAACAACCCCTCGGACACTTTCATAAACTCGCAAACGTTAATGCAGCGATGGAGACATCATCTCCTCTGATAAGTAGACACGGAGGCCTAACAGGCCCTAATTGTCAAATGTTGAATTCAAACTGTTAATGGTACTTTCTAAAAGGATTTTGAGTCTGGTGACTTTTGAGGCTCTTGACCAACTGTTTCTTTTGAGGACTCAATAATTTGAGTCTCAATAATTGGACTTTCTTCAAGGTTAAATCATATGTGCCTCCTGTTAAGGTATATAATATAGTCTCACAACTGTTTCTAAGGCTCTCTAGTTAGTAAGTTTTAAGAGATATTTAATTTTACGATTTTTTTAGGGTTGATTAACGAGAGCTTTAGAGTAAAAAATTAATTATGATTCTATAGGATAAAATGATCTGAGAAATAAGATCTTCGCATCGGTTTAAATGGATTAAAAATTGGAGCACTTAATTTTTTAATCATATTTTTTAATATATAAATGGTCTATACATGGTTGAAAAATTAATTGCTCCAATTTTCAATTCTTTGAACCGATGTGAAAATCTTATTTCTCTGATCATTTTATTCTAAAGGGTCATAATTAATTTTTGACTCTAAGCCTCTCGTTAGTTAGCCCTAAGAGATATTTGATTCTATTACTTTCTTAGAGTTGACTAACCAGAGTTTTAGAGTCAAAAATTAATTATGATTCTTTAGGATAAAATGATCAGAAAAATAATATCTTCGCACTGGTTCAAACAAATAAAAAATTAGAACACTTAACTTTTTTTCCTTTTGGTTTTAGACGGAGGGGTGACGGCAGGTGTTGAATTGATGAGTTTTTAGAAAGCTCATGTATTTATATGAAATTTAAGAAATGTCAAATATTTATGTATAATTTTTGTGAAAGATCAGGTGCCTACGTGAGATTTTTTCTTTCAGGTATGACTGCAGTTCAAATCACAGCTTTTGCACTTTCCCTTAAGTGAGTCTTTTCTTTTCTTTTCTTTTTTTGTGTTTATTTGTCAAAAAATAACATCTACGAAATTTTAAAGCTGCCTACTATGTGTTGAACCCGAGTCAAGGCAACAAAGTAAGCCACCAGACCCAAACCATTTATTATGACCAACTTGGACTGAAGTGATTATATACATAATAATTCTATTATAGTGGTTTAATTGAAAAAATATGTAAGGTCCCGCTTCACGTTTCGTTCAAGGCCTCCAAATATCTTGGGCCGATCTTGCAGTACAGAGTGATTGGAGTCGCTCATGTTACTCAATCCAGGAATTGTTCTATGCATCTGAAGATGTTAAGTTAAGAATAACCCATGCTTTTTCTGTTTTATTTTTTATTTTTGGTAACTTAGAGATGTTCGTGTTAACATTCCTCTCAACCAATTAGAGGGACCAATCATACAGTCCACTATGGGGTTCCAAATTATAGCTAACAAAATTCCGTTTGGACTGACGCTTTTAAATTTTAATTGATGGGGTCAAAGAGTCTTACTTCTTTTTTAACGCACGATGAAACAAAACCATAAACAAATTAAAGTCCTCAATGTGCAATCGATCACTTTCTGCATCTAAGAAAACAACAAAACCCCACTAGATTTTACTATAACTTTGAATTCTAATCACCCGACAAAAAGAAATGGAGAGAAAAAGCACACAAGAACACAGAAGATTTCGTGATCTCTGAAAGTTTCCTAGCTTTTGATTTGTCTCGATTATTTTAAGTCTTTGATCAGCTTTCAAATCCAGAGATGTATTATGTGATGCCCAGTTTTCAGTTTTTGATATGATCACCATAACATTACTGATCTCTGGCTTCTCTACTTTCTGGATTTTAGTGGTTTTTTTTCTTCTTTTAATTTTTTGGGTAAAAAAAGAAATATTTAAATTGAACTTGTCACAGTCCTTGGGTATAATTGATACCCCTTCATTATCATTAGACAAGTGAGAAGAGATAAAAGAGGGCAGAACATTAAAATTCATTAATCTCTAGATTGAAAAGTTAGATGATTGAATACCTATATGTGCTCGATCCAATCATTTAACTTCTCATTATCCTGAATCTGAATGAAAAGTTAGATATTTGAATCGAGCACCTATATTATTGGATTGAGCTGATTTTTTTATGTCTTTTCAAAAAAATATTTTACATTTAATGAACAACTCGAATAGTTTGTGTGAGCCCTGCTTACGCCACAATCTCGCCTTCAAATATAAGGTTGGAAACCCCAAGCGTAGGGTTAGGTTGTCGATAGCATAATAATCGGAAAGTCCGGGATCGTACCCACAGAGAATCGAAAATAGTTTAGTCGGATTGTAGGTTTAATATGGTGGATTGCAGCGTTTAAGACGGCCAAGTTGGTTTTACTTTGAAAAGTGGAAATGGCAAAGAAAAAGACTAGAAAAGTGCTTTATAAACTAAAAGAGGTAAGTCTAGGGATTATCTATCCCTTAACAAAGGCCGTTATCGGTTCTCGAATATAACTCAAGTCAGAGCCATGACCGCGTGCTCACACTCGGAGGATTTAGCTTTAACGACTACGATTATTAAAAAATGTGATTAAATGGAACTAAACTAACATATTTTTGCTAATGTATTTAACACGTAGGAGGCCACGAGCCCTCGATATGCCGCTTGCCAAGACCGCTTGACTAAATGACATATCAAAGAGTTAACACCCCTCGCTTAGACCAAAATGGCTAGGTTACCTTAATTCCAAGAGTCATGATTTTAAGCCCAAAGGTTTGAGAACCACATAACCACCTAAGCTCTCGATCGGGAAAGATTAATCCAAGACTTAGCCAAGAAACTACTCACACATAGCTAAAAGATTAGACATGGTAAGAAAATGGAGCGAGAAAGATTTAATCGAAAAAAACGTAAATAAACTTGAATTATGTAAAGATCTAGTCCGTACAAGCAACTTTAATAAACGGAAAATTAATAAACGAGAAAGACTTACAAGTATTCTTGAAGAAATTAATCTAGAAAGCTTAAAGATGACAATGGAGTTCCTAGGAAAGCAAGAAAGACTTATGCCTAAACAAGACTAGAAATGGCCATCCATTCTATAAAAGGCATACAAGCCTATTTATAGGGCTTGCAAAATATCCCTTACAAAAGATCAAAAGGTTCCTAAAATATCCTAAGAACATTCTACAAGTAGAAACTTTCTATAAATGGAAGGTTGAAAAGTTACCAAAAATCTACAGATTTTCCTAGGTTGTACCAGTACTGGAAATTCCTCAGTACTGGTACAAGGCCTTCAAACGGTTGGAAAAATTGATCTTTGAACACCCTGTACCGGTACTGGGAGTTGGCCAGTACTGGTACAAGCATGACAAATTTTTTGGGCAACTTCGTGGGCTCGCTCCGGATACTCCCGAACTCGGATTTGAGTGTTTTTTAGACCATTGGAAAGCTCATTGAGTCTACTTTCTAACCCAAGTGGTTTGGATCAAAAGTAATTTGTACATCAAAAGATATGATAATTCTACCCTCAGCTGGTCGGAAGATAAGTTGCTTTGGTAAAATCCTCACATGTCCTTCAATTCCCTTGACCCTTGGATACTCGAGCAACCTCCAACCCATATCTTCATGACTTTTTGGGCACCAGCACATGGTGGCACATGGCCTTGACTACTTGGTTATACCCGGAGCATTATTTGGCGTTCAAACGCGCCTTATTTATACGAATTACCTGAAACACACAAAAATCTATCTTACGTGCAATATCGCATAAAAACAACAACATATATGTACAAACACAATATACTAGAGGACTTAAGCATCAAGAATATGCATTTTTAGGTGCTTATCAAGCCCTGTAGTGGGCTAACACCATGATCTATGCACAAAATCTATACAGTTAGACTTTCTGTGGAGTAAACTCACATTCATGATAGTAGTGTAATTAAGTTAAAGAGGGTGGACAGTTTACTCAAAAGCGATAACCTCAACCCTTCAATTGAATCTTAGTACTTCTAAGGGGCTGTTTGGGAGGCTATATTTCCCATTCCCATTTTCAACTTTTCAACTTTTGGGTGTTCAGGGGCAGAGCCGTCCCTGTGCTAAAGTAAGTTCTGGGCCTCCAAAAAATTCTAAATTGTAAGAGCTCCTTCTACATTTTTATCCCTTATTATAGTCAATAAAAGATGTCATATTTTTAATTTTCGCTTGAAGCCTCCGAAAAGTAATGACCGGCTCTATAAGGGGGAGACAAGCCAAAGCCCAACCTCAAAAAATGCATTTGCAAATTTGATGAAAGGAGAGCAACAGCTACAGGGACCTTTGGAGGTCCTTTTCCCATTCTCTCTTTTTTGTCTTTTGTCTTTTTTTCTTATCTTATACTATTCGAAGATCCAAATGTCCTTTCATTTTTCTTCTGATAATAACAAACCCATCACTGTACAAAAATGGGAAGTAGACATGGGGCTGAAGTGTTGGGAATTTTTCTTCTTCTTCTTTTTTTTCTTTTAATGATTTTTCTAAAAAATAATATATAATTCGATGGTGACTTGATTCAAGTCCATACAGTATGCCTGAGTTCAAATCACAGTTGTAGCAATTTTCCTTTAACGAGTCTCTCTCTTCTTCTTCTTCTTTTTTTTTTTTGTGTGTGTTTATTTGTCAAAAAATAACATCTACGCAATTTTAGAGCTACTATGTGGTGAACCTGAGTCAAGGCAACAATATAAGCCACTAGACCCAAAACCATTTACTATGAGCAACATGGACGCGGGGGCTCTGCTGCCCAGGGTGGGCAGCAGCCCCTACCCACAATCACACACGGCACCGTTTCATCAAAGAAAAAAAAAAAACTCTTCCGCTTGCAATCCTATGAAACAGAAACGTGATTATGAGAGCCTTAGAGTTAAAATTTAATTATGTCTCTTTAGAATAATATGATCAGAATAATAAGATCTTCACGTCAATTCAAACGGATTGAAAATTGAAGCACTTAATATTTTAATCATATTTTTTAATATATAAACGGTCTAAAAAATTAAGTGTGCCACTTTTTAATTCGTTTGAACAAGTACGAATATCTTATTATTCTAATCATATTATTTTAAAGAGATATAATTAACTTTTGTCTATAGGACTCTCATAATCACGTTTCTGATCTACAAGATCTTAAATAAAGAGCAGATACTTAATTATGAGAGTCCTAGAGACAAAAATTAATTATGATGCTTTAGAATAATATAATTAGAATAATAAGATATTCGTACTTGTTCAAACGAATTAAAAAGTGGCACACTTAATTTTTTAGACCGTTTATATATTAAAAAATATGATTAAAAAATTAAGTGCTCCAATTTTCAATCCGTTTGAATTGACGTGAAGATCTTATTATTCTGATCATATTATCCTAAAGAGACATAATTAAATTTTAACTCTAAGGCTCTCATAATCACGTTTCTGTTCCATAGGATTGCAAGCGGAAGAGTTTTTTTTTTTTTTCATTTGATAAAACGGTGCCGTGTGTGAGTGTGTGTGAGTTTGGGTAGGGGCTGCTGCCCACCCTGGGCAGCAGAGCCCCCGCGTCCGAGCAACATGGACTGAAATGATTATGCACATAAATAAGGGCGCTGCTATTCGCAGCCTTTTATTTTCTCCCATAATCCATTACATTTCGGTAAATGGTTGTTGAAAATCATATATAACATTTAAATAGCTTTTGAAAACAAGATTATATTTTGGTAACTACATGTCGAAAATATATTCAACTTTCGGTAAATAACTGCCGAACATACATTTTCGGTAAATAGCTGTTGAAAAAAAATATTATATTTCGGTAATTAGATGTTGAAAATATATCTCAATTTCGGTAACTAACTGTTAAGTATAATTGAAAATTTTTAACGGGCTATGAGAGAAAATAAAGAGCTGCGAATAGCAGCGCCCATAAATAATTCTATCATAGTTGATTAATTGTAAAAAATGTGTAAGGCCCCGCTCCACGATTCCACATAGGGTAGCCGACAAAATTCTGTTTGGACTGACCCTTTTAAGTTTTAATTGATGGGGTCAAGGAGTCTTACTTCTTTTTTAACGCACGATGAAAACCAAACCATAAACAAATTAAAGTCCTTAATGTGCAATCGATCACTTTCTGCATCTAAGAAAACAACTAAACCCCACTAGATTTTATAACTTTGAATTCTAATCATCCGACAAAAAGAAATGGAGAGAAAAAGCACATAACAACACAGAAGATTTCATGATCTCTGAAAATTTCCTAGCTTTTGATTTGTCTCGCTTGTTTTAAGCCTTTGATCAGCTTTCAAATCCAGAGATGTATTATATGATGCCCAGTTTTCAGCTTCCAATATGGTCACCATAGCGTTACTGATCTCTGGCTTCCCTACTTTCTGGATTCTAGTGGTTTTTCCTCTTCTTTTCATTTTTTGGTAAAGAAAGGAACATTTAAATTGAACTTGTCACAGTCCTTGGGTATAATTGATACCCCTTCATTATCATTAGACAAGTGAGCAGAGATAAAAGAGGGCAGAACATTAAAATTCATTAATCCCTAGATTGAAAAGTTAGATGATTGGATACCTATAGGTGCTCGATCCAATCATTTAACTTCTCATTATTCTAAAATCTGAATGAAAAGTTAGATATTTGAATCGAGTACCTATATTATTGGATTGAGCTGATTTTTGACAGGCTCTTCAAAAAAATATTTTACATTTAATGAACAGTTCGGATTATTTGTATGAGACCCGTATTAGGCCTTACACCGTAATCTATGCACAAAATCTATATAGTTTAGACTTTCGAGCAAACTCACATTGATGATTGTAGTGTAATTAAGTTAAAGAGGGTTGACAGTTTACTCAATAGTGATAAACTAAACCTCAACCCTTCAATTGAATCTTAATCTATCTTTGGGAGGCTATTTTTTCTTTTTCCTTTTTCATTTTCAACTTTTCAGCTTTTGGGTGTTCGGGGGAGACAAGCCAAAATCCATCCTCAAAAACTGCATTTGCAAATTTGATGAAAGGAAAGCAACAGCTACAAGAACCTCTAGAGGTCCTTTTCCCATTCTCTCTTTTTTGCCTTTTGTCATTTTTTCTTATCTTATATAGTATTCAAAAGATCCAAATGTCCTTTCATTACTTGATAACAACAGACCCATCACTGGACAAAAATGGGAAGTAGACATGTGGCTGAGATGTTGGGAATTGTTCTTCTTCTTCTTCTTCAGTTGCTACTATTTGTTTTCCAATAATGATGGTTTGTTTGTTTTTTTTTTTTTTTTGTCCTTTGTATTTTTTGAGCGAATAGTTAGCTCTATAATGATTTTTAAAAAATAATATATAATTCGATGGTGACTTGATTCAAGTCCGTACAGTATGCCTGAGTTCAAATCACAGTTGTAGCAATTTTCTTTTAACGAGTGTTTTTTTTTTGGTGTTTATTTGTCAAAAAATAACATCTACGCAATTCTAGAGCTGCTAGGTGAACCTGAGTCAAGGCAACAATGTAAGCCACGAGACCCAAAACCATTTAACTATGAGCACCATGGACTGAAATGATTATGTACATAAATAATTCTATCATAGTTGATTAATTAATTGTAAAAAAATGTGTAGGGCCCCACTCCACGATTCCATCTTGGGCCTCCAAATATATTGCGTCGGCCTTGCAGCTACTGAGTCACTGGAGTCGCTCATATTACTCCAGGAGCCATTCCATGCATGTGAAAATGTTAAGAATAACCCATGCTTTTCAGTTTGTTTTTTTTTTTCGTTTTGGTAACTCAAGTGTTCAGGTCAGCATTCCTTTCGACCAATTCTTAGAGACCAATCATACCGTCCATTGTGGGGTTCCAAATTAATATTGCCGGCAAAGTCTCGTCTGGACCGATGCTTTTTAAGTTTTTATTATAACTTGTAGAGTCAAGGAGTCTTACTTCTTCTTTTAACGCACGATGAAAACAAAACTGTAAACAGATCAAAGTCCTTTTAATGTGAAATCGATCACTTTCTGCAGCTAAGAAAACCACTGGACTTTTCATATCCACTTAAACCCCACTAGATCTTATAACTCTGACTTTTAATCATCCGACAAAAAGATATGGAGAGAAAAAGCACAAAAGAGCACATGCAGAAGATTCCATGATCTCTGAAAATTTTCTTAGCTTTTGATTTGTCTCAATCGATTGTTTTAAGTCTTTGATCAGCTTTCAAATCCAGAGATGTATTATATGATGCCCAGTTTTCAGCTTCCGATATTCGCTGTAGCGTTACTGATCTCTGGCTCCTCTGTTTTCTAAATCCGAAAAGCCAAAGCCTCAATGACCAAAATGCAAAAGGTCAAAAAGGGAGACTCCCAAACACCCCCTAACAACTTTTGTTTGTACGGGGTCCACGGTTCACCCCATTCTGGTTTGAGTTAAATTCACTTTCCTCAAGTTCTCCTTTCCAGATCCCACCTTTTCAAATACAAGTAAACTATCAATGAACTCATGATATGCACGGCTAAATACATGTACATTATGAAACAAAAGTTTCGCCTCGTTGAGCACTCCTTTCTTGTTTTGTTTGGATTGTTTGGTTGGTTTGCCGTTTGCGCGCGCATGGTTGAACTATCGTTTTATTAATGAAGTTTTTCCATATCTCAAAAAAAAGTTACAGAAATAAGGTCAGCAAACAAACACAACTGCAATGCTTTGGCCCTTTATTTATCTCAAGGAGGGGGTTGTATGGATAACACATTCTTGATTCGTTGCACATGCATATATATATGATTCGTTGCACACACACACATATAGGAGGGGGTTGTATGGATAACACATTCTTGATTCGTTGCACATGCACATATATATGATTCGTTGCACATGCATATAACAGGAATGAAAGGCCAAAACTCTTCGATTTCGATGTCACTCACGAAAGGAAATTGACACGAAAGGTTAGCAATGAGGAGACCTGGGCTTCGTTGGGAGGCTCGCGTAATTTGTTACGTCAGCTCCAAAAGGATAAGTTGCGTTGGAATCGAGAGAGTTCCGTGGAGTTAATAATTGCATAAAAGGAGTCAAAGTAGTGGCCGCGGCGCGTTGAGGCACCCCTTTGTTCGTAGACAAGAACTATCTTTCTATCTGCACTGCATGTGCAACGAATCATATATATATGCATGTGCAACGAATCAAGAATGTGTTATCCATACAACCCCCTCCTTGAGATAAATAAAGGGCCAAAGCATTGCAACTTTTCTAAAAAACAGTATCAAGGAGTAGTCTTACTCTTCCGCCATATTTCAGTTACGCTTTATTAATGTTCTAGTTTGGATGAAGGGCTTTGCAATTGGCCACATCTTCTACCGAAGAAATTAATCCGGTGACTTAGAGCATCCACAGTGGAATAAACAAAACAAAAGGTAGCTAAAGTTAATAATGTTTGTTCAAAAAAGTTCTCACATTGAAATAACCAAACTTAACAACATATTAGCAACTCATCAAATTTTAATTTTTGAATAATCAAAATTAGCAATCTTTTGCCAATGACCAAATTTAGTGATCCCCACATTTTCTCAATCAAGTACACCTATCATTACACAAAAATCTTCTCTCTCTCAACAATGTTTTCAAAAAATAATTATAAAAAACTATTCTTACTATTCTTTTCAAAAACTTTTTCTAAAAAAAAGACCCATCTTTATATGAACTTTTTTTAAATTTTTTTTATAAAAACTGCTTCTTCAATTTTTTTAAAAAAAATTTATTTACACAAAACTGTTTTTTAGACATTTTTTTTTCATAAACTATTTTTTTATCCAACTATTTTTAACTTAAACTGTTTTTTTCCAAAAACTGTTTAATAAACTGTTTTTTTTTTCAAGAACAAATCTTTTTTATAAAAACTATTTTTAACATAAACTAGTTTTTTAAAAGATTTACGTGAAATGAAGGGGAAAAGTTTGGAGAAAAGTCAGGGAAAGAAGCAATGGCCTCATTGGTTTTGATTATGAGCAAAAAATAACAAATGTGGAACTTGATATTGCTAACTTTAACAACCTTTAAATGGATAATCAAAATCTGATATGGCATGTTTTGATTATTCACTTTTGCTTAATCCACTGCGATGCTCTTACTTGTCAAAAAAAAATGCATCATGTCCCCATCGATAGCACAATCCTGTGACTTCAAAATGTTGATGAAGAGAATCTAATATGAATATGGAAAGGTTTTGATAACTGAAACTTTTTTTCCTTTTGGAAATGATTCTCTCCATAAATGATAGATGATATACACAAAACTTTAATTAAGGGTGCTCTTACCGTATTAAGTTGAGGACGTCTCTTTCCCGACTAATTTTTGTTTTCTTTGTTTGTTTTAAATATTTGGGTAAAGTCTGCTTTGACCCCCTGTGATTATCACCATGTGCGGATACCCCCCTCATGGTTCAAAACTGACCACACAACCTACCTGTGGTTTTGAAAATGTGAGAATAGGCCACCTGCTGTTATGTTTTCCATCCATATTAACGGACACAATATTAAAAGACCGATATACCCTCATCATGTCCTTTGATTCTTCTTCTTTTTTAAATCTAATCACACCATCTCCTATATCAAAAATTGAATCCAAACTGTTGATATTGTAAATTTTGACGAGTACTACATCTATATCAAAATTTAAGTCAATCAAAAAATGAAAAGCTCATAGTCGAATCGATTTTGTTATGAAATTAAAATTTCAAATTTGAATTTACTAAAAATTAGGTCACTGGGTTATTGATGCCTGATGGAGATGATTTTTTTACAGAAATACTCTATTCTTTATTTAATACATTATGAACGTCTCAGATTACATGCTAGAGGCGTGTGAGATACACCTCCATTAATATGGATGAAAAAACATGACGGCAGGGGGTCTATCCGCACATTTTTAAAACCACAGGTAGATTAAGTGGTCAGTTTTGAACCATGAGGGGGAGTATCCGCATATGATGATAATTGCCCTTTATGATTATGAACGATCGCCTCACATACCCCAGTGCGACAGCAACGGCGATGCTGATT